>JAJJMC010008078.1:5461939-5519077 GCA_023531435.1 Papaver californicum | reverse complement strand
TATTTAACTTGAATCCAAGAGTTTGATTGGTTGTTTAGCTGAAAGGATTTTTTGGCATAAACAATTTGGCGCTAGAAGGAGGGGGTGAAAAAAGGATTTATCCTACCTGATAAATGAAAAAGAGATTTAATGAAAAAACTAAATCATCCATGAAAGAAAAATTTTTTGGTAAGAAAAGATGGGAAAATTTAATTTCGCAAGATGTGAAAAGTAGGGGTAAAGCTTATTTACATAAGTATATTTTATTAACATGAAAAATACCTTGTGAGGAATAAAATAGATAAAAATATGAAACAAAGATTTTATGAAGAAGGAAAAGATGGACTTGTGATAGGGAAAGTTTACAGTTAAAATAATAATTAGAATCTCTTATTATTTAATAGATAAGAGTTCATTTGACTAATTTTCTGAGAAAATATTTTTAGATATCGAGGAAGGAAAACGATCGAGAAGGCAAAAGATAGTGAAGAAACATCAAATTCTAGAAACTATGTCTCAAGACGCGAATTCTGGGAACCAAAATAGTAATGAAGGCTTGGAAAATAGACAAGAAGAAGGGAGTGATTCAGGACAACAACAAAGCATTGAGGGAAATCATACCCCAAGTCAAGAATTAATGTCAAATACTGTGGTTCAGAATTTCTCTTCAGATCATGAGAGTTCTCGAAGAAAGACACGACAAATACAGGACCTATTAGAAGAAATAAAGGAAATAAGAAAGGAACAAAGAGCAAGCAACCATCGAATTGACTTACTAGCAACCGAAAATCAAGTTTTAAAAGATGTAATTCTGCAAGAACAAAGACCAACTGTGACTAGAGTACGAAATCAGGAGCCAACGTCGAGTAGACAAATATCAAGAAATGAACAGCGGAATCCAGATCAAAGAATAGTGTTGGCAAGATCGACATCTCGGGTAAGAAGACAACAGGAAAGTGACTTTTAACGAACCCAATGGGAAACATGTTTGGAAGCGATGGAACAAATGAAGAAGGAAATTAAAGGATTAAAAAATAAAGAGGGGGGAAGGATAGAAGAGGTATTGAAAGAAGCAAAGCGAACACCGTTAGCGCAACATTTAACGCGCGTATCGTTACCAAGAGAATATAATATTCCAGTGTTCGAATGTTACGATGGAACCAAGGATCCAACATCGCACTTAAAGTATTATAACCGAGTAATGTCGCGATGGGACGATCATGAAGCGATCATGTGCAGATGTTTTCCGTCAAGTTTAACAGGGACAGCATTATTGTGGTACGACAGATTACCGGAAAATTCTATCAATAATTATGCACAATTGGTCAGAAAATTTTTAGAGGCATACATGTATAACAGACCAATTGATTCAGGGGAGGACAGACTTTATTCTTTAATGTCATGGCCAGAAGAATCGATCCGATCATATACAACTAGATGGCATTCAATATGTCAAGCAATAGGTGATTTAGACCCAATGACAGCTATAAACCATTATAAATGGGGGATTGTAGATCGGAAGAGTCAGCTCTTTGTTGAAATCCATCGAAATAATCCAAAAACTGAAGGCAAATTGAGAGAAATAATAGAAACATGTGCAAGACTCCAAAATATACAGGATCAAGGATCGAGAATTAATTCTGAAAATCAAGGAAATACAAGGAGAACAAATTCAGTTGAAGAATTACCAGAACAGAAAAGGAAATGTCTTCCAAAAGTTGAATCAAAAGGATTAAAACGTCCTCGACAAGGGAATGGAAAAGATTTTGCTCAACAATTTCGAGAAAGAACTTTTACCAAGCTTAATATTTCATATTTCAGGTTATTCAACATTTTGAAGAATCGACCAGGTTTTCAATGGCCAATAACAAAGGGAAATCAACCAGAACATACACAACATTCCAAAGACTATTGTGAGTACCATAACTACAAAGGGCATACAACAAACAACTGTAGAAATTTTATAACATTGGTACAAAGAATGATCGATGCTGGAGAATTGAAGGAATTTGTTCAAAAAATTGAACCATCAGAGAAATATGATGAAGGCAAAGCAATACATATTCCATATAACAAACAGACAATTAATATGATTTCATGTGTGGAAAAGTGTGATACGGATTTGAATGTAGCAATCAACAAGAAATTGTGCAAGAGAATTCGGAACCACGAGGCCTTTAGAGTTCAAGGAAGGCAAGTAGAATTATGGGAGGATTGGATGGCACATCCATTAACATTTTCTGCACAAGAAGTAAATCAAGAAATTGAAATGCATAATGACCCTCTTGTGTTGACACTATTGATATCTGGTTGGAATGTCAAGAAAATACTCTTGGATGGGGGCAGTTCATTAAATGTGATGTTCTACAATACATTTTATAAAATGGGTTTCAAAGAAGATCAACTCATCACTTCACGATTTGTCATTTATGGATTTAATGGAATATCGTCCAAACCAAAGGGAGAAATTGATCTTGAAGTTTCAGCCGGACCGATCAACATCCTGACAAGATTTAGTGTTGTGGATGCACCATCCCCGTACAATGCTATAATTGGAAGACGATGGGTTCATCAATTAAAGGGTGTAGTATCAACTTATCATCAGTATCTACGATTTCCAACACCACGAGGAGAGATGGAGATAAAGGGTGATCAAGAAGATGCTAAACTTTGTATAATGGCAGAGACAAGAATAAATGAAGAACGGGAGCATTTACAATGTAAAAAGAAAAAAGAGTCAAAAATTAAAGCAAAGGAAGAAGAAATAAATCAATACCTAGAAAAAAATGCAAAAAATAAAATAGAAAGTGAAAAGGGAGAGAATAGCAAAAATCAAGAAAATTTGGAAAATCAGCCGCAAAAAGGGGCGATGTAGCAATTAAAGGGAACCCCAACTCCAATTGGGATTCCAAAACCAGTTTTCACCCCAGTAGAGCAAACAAAAATCATAAACATTGGCACTGCAGAATGCCCCAAGCAAGTGCGAATTTGGACATTAATAAAATCAGATGTGGAACAACAGATAGTCAAATTACTCTGTGAATATACAGATGTGTTCGCTTGGAGAATAGAAGACATGCCGGGGATCGATCCCAGCATCGTCCAGCATGAATTAAAAATACATCCTGATGCAATTCCTTTTCGCCAACGGATACGAAAAGTCGCACCGGAATATCATGAACCAGTGGAAAAAGAATTAACAAAACTTTTAGATGCAGGGTTCATTCGAGAGGTACGATACCCTACATGGATTTCTAATATGGTAATTGTCCCGAAGAAGAACGGTGGAGTAAGAATTTGTATAGATTTCACCAATCTAAATAAGGCATGTCCAAAAGATAGTTATCCACTCCCAAACATTGACCAGTTAGTAGATGCTGTTGAGGGACATGAGATGTTATCATTTATGGACGGACAATCTGGGTACAACCAGATAGCATTAGCAGAAGTAGATCAGGAACACACATCGTTCTTTACTCCGCGAGGATTGTATTGTTACACTAGAATGCCATTTGGACTACGGAATGCAGGAGCGACATATCAACGCCTAGTGGATGCAATATTCAAACCATGGATCGGAAAAACTTTGGAAGTTTATGTGGATGACATGTTAGTAAAAAGCAAGTTATCTGGTGATCATTTGCGGAACCTGGCTGAGATTTTTGGTGCACTACGAAAGTATAAGATGAAAATAAATCCAGAAAAGTGTGTTTTTGGTGTTACATCAGGGCGATTTTTAGGATATCTGGTTACAAAAGATGGAATTCAAGTTGATCCAGCAAAAATACGAGCAATAACGGATATATGCCATCACCAAACAGTATAAAGAGTGTACAGAAGTTAAATGGGTGTTTGGCTGCACTAAGTAGATTTATTGCAAGATCATCAGAACGATGTAAACCCTTTTTTGATGTACTTAAGAAGAAAAATAAGTTTGAATGGAACGATCGTTGTGAGCAAGCATTTCAAAGTATAAAATTACATCTTGCCACATTGCCAGCATTACAAAAACCAGAACCAGAAGAAATGTTAACTTTGTACATAGCAGCAACAGAGAATGCAATCAGTGGAGTAATGGTGCGAACGAATGAGAAAATAGAGAAACCTGTATACTACATCAGCAAGACTTTGAATTCAGCAGAAAGAAATTATACTAAGATTGAACAATTAATTTTGTCAGTGGTATTTGCTACTCAGAAGTTACGCACTTATTTTCTCACTCATTATGTTCGTATATTAACCAAAGCTCTATTGGAATCAGTTTTAAAGAATACAGGGAAGGTAGGAAGAATAGCAAAATGGAACGCTCAGCTAGAACAATACAACATTGTTTACGAGATACAAACTGCACAGAAATCCCAAGTTCTAGCTGATTTTTTGGCAGATTTTCCAATCGAGGAAGAGTATGAAATTCAAGGACTTCCGGGGTGTGAAGAAGAAGAACCAGTAGATATCCTAGATTCAAATAGTTCACAACGATAGGAGGTTTCTGTTGATGGGTCGCGAAATAAAGAAGGGGCAGGAATAGGTATCGTGATTACAGCACCAAAGGGAGAACGTATGGTACACTCATTTCGACTTGAGTTCGAAGAGCATACAAATAACATAGTAGAATATGAAGCAGTAGTTCATGCTCTCAAACTCATTATTGAACTAGGAATAAGTGATGTAAGACTCACAAGTGACTCGCAGCTGGTGATTAGACAGATCGAGTTAAAATATCAAACGGTCGATGAGGACTTGGAACGATACAAAAATCTTGTACAAAGTTTAACAGTTTGTATTCCAAATATTATTTTTCGACATTTGTCTCGTGAAAAGAATCGACATGCAGATGCACTGGCGTATATCTCGTCCATGATAAATGACCCAAATACCAAAGCGCTAATAATTGGGAGAATATACGAGCCATCCATAAGAGCACAAGTGTTAAATAACATAGAGGAAGATGGTATCGATGACTCAGCCATACAAAGTGCCACATCTACATCGTAACAAGAAAATGATCAACCAAGTAAGCCCGATTGGAGAGCCCCGATACATCAATATTTACAAAATAAAGTGTTACCAACAGATTCTAAAGAAGCAAGGAAAATTCAACTTAAGTCAAACAGTTACCAACTTAGAGATGGAATTCTTTATCGACATTCTTTTCTTGGACCATTATTTCGATGTTTATCACAAAAAGAAGGATTGCGAATTCCCAAAGAAATACATTATGGAGATGCAGGAAACCATAGTGGAAGACGATCGCTAGCATTAAAAGCCAAAATGCAGGGTTATTATTGGATTTCCATGTTGAAAGATTCGGAAGAAATGGTTCGAAGGTGCGAAGAATGTCAACGATTTGGTAAGAAAATCAAAGCACCAGCTACGGAATTAAATTCAATTCTTAGTCCATGGCCATTTGCGAAATGGGGAGTTGATATAGTCGGACCATTAGCTGAAGGCACAAAGAAAAGAAAATATTTAATTGTGGCCACTGATTATTTCACCAAGTGGGTAGAAGCAAAAGCACTAGCGCGAATCAGAGACACCGATGTTTTTACATTTCTATTTGAGAATATCATTTGTAGGTTTGGGATTCCAGCAGCGATAGTCTCTGATAATGGAAAACAATTCCAGGGGAAGAATATCGATATGCTATTTGAAACATATAATATTCAGAAACATAAGTCTACACCTTTTTACCCACAAAGTAATGGGCAAGCAGAATCCACAAATAAAACAATCGCAACAAATCTGAAGAAGACATTGGATGGATATTATAATAAGTGGTGCGAACAATTACATAATACATTATGGGCATACAGACCACGAGAAAAGCTTCAACTGGAGAATCACCATATCTTCTTACTTATGGAATGGAAGCAGTAATACCAACAGAAGTTATTTTGCCTACGACCAAAACAGAAGCATGGGAGAAAAACCTAAATTCAGATCTCATGTTACAAAAATTGGATGACTTGGAAGAAAAAAGAGAAGTGGCACTCCAAAAGATGGAGAATTATCAAAGGGGATTAGCTCGAGACTACCATAAGCGTGTAAAATCCCAAAATTTTGTCCAAGGTCAATATGTCCTCCGGTAAATAACAGAACACCAAAGGGACAAAAGAGCAGGAAAATTCGCACCAACATGGGATGGACCATACGTGATTCAAGCGTCGGCAGGACAAGGGTCGTACTATCTTCAGAATTTGCAAGGAGAAATTTTAAAGCATCCGTGGAATGCACAATATTTAAAGCTTTACTATCTGTGAATAACAATGCAATGTTACCACAAAAAGCAGGTACATAGACAATTAATTCATTAATTTCTTTTATAATCACTCCAAGAACATCGTACCATGGAGAATATTATAATTCCATTTAATCCCGAAATGTCATATACTTTGAATCCAGGAACATCATATCTTGGAGATTGTCATAATCAAAATTCCATTAATCCCGGAATTTCATATACTTTGAGCGCTCAAAATTACTCCAGGAACATCATATTCTGGATATCGTTGCGATTGACGATATAATCATATACAAAAGGTGAACATTATCCTTAGAGAATTTTATTAACAATGAAATTCTTATCAAGAAGGGGTTCCTAATTATTGGTTTATCAATTTTCAGAGTACAGTTCGGGACCAACCCTGTATCTTACCCCTGGCCCGGGTTTGTTTCGCATGTGTGGGATCTCGAACAACATGATTTGAGGTAAAAAGTACTTCAATTCATGGTACTTAGAAAATCATATGATAACCAAAAGAATTACTTAATCACATTTTCTTGTGCAGGAAATAACATTAAAGACATATCAAAAGGATGCAAAAGAAAATCAATGAAAGATAAACAAAGTACAAGATAGTGGAGTCAACAGTAAAATTACAAAGGACATAATCAGATATCGGGAAGACCGGATCGAGATGGTGGAGGAGGAACTGCAGGCACAGAAGCGCGCTTACTAAGCACTGAAGGATCGGATTGTGCACGATCTAATGCAGTATTGAAGGACATTGCAATTTTCGCTTTAGCATCCTGCCTGACCCATTGAACGAAATCACGCCCAAAGTTGATTTCTTTGTGAAGCTCTTCGATCTTTTGCTGATTTGCTTCTATTTGAGCACTAAGACACAATTTTTGATTTTTCTCTTCACTTAATTGTGCATCTAGTGAATCAATCTTTTGTTCACGAGCAGTAATTTTGGAAAGTTCAGTAGATAGTCGAGCATGTAAACTCTCAATTTTTGAGGCGCTAAGAGTCACATTATATTCAGAAGTCTTTAACTCTTGAGTAATGTTTTTCACCGAATCTTTCGCCGTATTAAGCTCAGTTTCTACTTGTATTACTCGATCCTTAGCTTCATTAAATTTTTTCTCCAATTCTGAAAATACAAGAAAATATCAGACGAGTTTTATGATATCAAGAACTATAAAATTAGGTAAACCAAAAATGTACCTCTGACAACAGATTTAAACTCTAATTCTTTTTGAGTTAGCAATTTTACAACTTCTCGATATTTTGATTCTGCTTTATTACGCCTCCAAGTGGCTAAATCAAAACTATCGTTCAGTTGAGTCAGTTTTTCTCTAACCACATTCATCTCTTTGAAAACTTCCCTTGCATGATTATTCAATTGTACCATTCTACGTTCAATCCTAAATAATGTCTCCATATTTTCCACTGGACTTAGTATAAAATTTAAATGTTTCATATAAATCAAGTAAATAAAATAGTAATTGAAAAGGTATGAAAAATAAACCTTGATTTTGATTCTGAAGATCTTGATTGTGACCTTCAATAGTTCGGAGACGATCCTGTTGTTGCTGATATTGATCATTATGTTGATGTTGAAGCTGTTGAAGTTGTTGAAGTTGTTGTTGAAGAAGATCATTTTGCTGTTGCGATTCATCATTCACTTGTTGTAAGGAGGCATTCTTCTCCTTCATCTCCCCTGATTCTTTCTTGAATATCAATCCCATCATAGTAGCTCGAGCCTTATAAAATTTATAACCACTAAATAGACAGTCGTTACTATATTGGAGTTGGGCTAAAGCTTGTTGCGGAAGTGAATATAACGAACTATCGGAAAGAGTCAAAACTTCATTGAAGGTTGGAGGAGGCTTTACAGGAAAACTCTGCTCAAAAATATCACTCTTGGACCATGCATCCAAAGTTTCTTCCATAGGAATCGCACTAAGTGAATCCCGGAATCGAGACATAAAGCCAGAATCAGATTTGATAACCTCAGCAGTAGCTGAAACATTTCAAAGCCCTTGAGAAAGAAACCATTTATATGCTTCTTCTTCATCACCAACTAAATTAAAACCTTCACTGGAGATTCGATCGGAAATAGACTTCAGAGTAGAAGGATCGGCACTTGGAATTGAAGTATCGACCTCAACAGCAACAGAAGTAGATCGAACCAAAATTTCGGAAGGAGCGATCGATTCGAGAATTACTTCAGAAGTCCCTTCGACTTTAGGAGGGATCGAACTGGAAGGAGGGATCGAACTGGAAGAAGGGATCGAACTGGAAGGAGGGATCGAATTGGAAGAAGGGATCGAACTGGAAGGAGGGATCGAACTGGAAGGAGAGTTTTCTTCTTCAGTCCGGTCAGTAATGTTAGCTTCTTCAACAATGGCGGTATTAGCTTCAACATTCATATTTTCCACACCACCAATCGGAAGTATCTCGGCATTATCCTTCTCCGATGTATTCTCTTCTTTAACATGAGATACTTCATTCACTACATCAACAAGATCATCAATAACAATATCATCTCCCTCTTCTTGAGGAAGGCCAGAAAAAGTTTCCAATGCACCATTATCGGGTACAGGGGAATCAAGCACGAAATCAAAAGGAAGTGGAGAAACGATTTTATAAAAATTGGATGAAGTACCAGAAAGAGGTGCAACAATAGGATCGGATCGTTCCGATACCACAATTTCTGTTGGCATCGAGGAAACTGGAATAACATCGATAGGATCAGACTGATCCAATGGAAGAGCAACAATCGAGCTACCTTCTCCCTTATCCGAACTGGAAGCCATCTCTCCTACAACCTCAGTTGAAAGTTCAAGAGTTCTGGGCTTCTTCTGCTTCTTCTCTGCTGTGAGAATTAATTTTCGCTTTCCTTTACCTTCAACTGCGGGTTCGATCGATTGTTCATTCTCGACGATCTCTCTATTCTCGACGATTTTAATACCTCGATCAGGTGGAGAAAGGGGGATTCCGATGTCCAAAGAAGGATCGACCTGGAATCAAAAAAGTAATAACATTTAAAAGAAGACATTAAAGATCGATACACTATATCTAAAAGGAATGATATCAACTAAGAATTCCGAACCTTGAAGTCAAATTTATAATCATCAAAGTTCAATCTCCAGGGGCAATAGTTCGGGAAACAATTGCGAAGATGTTGAATTTCACTAGTAGGGATGTCACCATATACCCAAGGTCCTTCGATCAGAATAGGGGTGCGATACCATTTATAATCATGCTCTCGACGAATTCTCTAATTTGAAGGAAAGTCAGCATTGGTATATGGAGCTACCTTGATTCTGGGGTCATCAACTTCTCGAAGAAGAGGAAACCCTTGGGAGCATTTGCGAACAGGACTAACACTCCATTTAACATAATTTTTAACAGTAATACCATCACCATAAGTATTCTGGAAATTCTCAGGCGTATAATGAACATGTTCTGAAGGATCGGGAACATAACAAGTAAGACGGGTACGACCCTCACTGCGAAGGGTACATTCATCGAGAATTCGCCACCAATTACCATTATACTATGTGATAGAACGAAGTTGAGTATGTGGAGCCCTGCTGCGAGTAGCAAGAACTGTGAACTGGAAAGGGTTGTTCTTTTCATACAGAGGGAGATGAAGACCAGCTTCCAAGGCACCAACAGAAATTAATAATCTATGATGGGTATATTGAAATTTTTTCATCGAATCGTAGGTTATCATATCGGAAGCACTATCAACAAAAGAAACTTTAAATCCTTGAAGATTATGTCTTCTTTTAAATTCTTCAATATCCATAGATCGATAGCTATAAGATGACATTGACCGTTTATTCTTGGGGGCAACATGAGGGACATCGGGAGAAGAATCCCGTACGGTACGAGGTACAGCAGGAGAAGGGATAGCAAGAGATAAATCTCGACGAGAAACAGCATATCGAGATGAAGAAGACCTACTTGATCTCCTGTTTTCACCTTGATTGCTGGCAGCATCAGATTTTCTTGGAGACATATTGAAGATCTGAGCAAAAAGAAACAAAAGAAGGAAAAAATTAATATATGAAGAAATTACCTAGCAATAATTACAGTGTAAAAAAGGGCCTTTTCATTCATACATAACCTTAGAATCACAATCTTTTTTACACCGATAGACCCTCAGCCATGAAAAGAAAATTTTGAATCAAGAAAAATAAAATTACTTACATGAAGAAAAGAAGTTAACAATGGTCAAATTGAAGTAGAGAAGAAACCAATTAACGAAAACAAAACTCCTGAGTAGTGGGAAGATTTGAAAAGTTTAAGGAAGACAAAGTGCAATAACTAAAAAAGAGACAGTAGAAAGTTACAGGATATTTAAAGAAGAAGAATGGTAACCGCCACAAGATGGGAGAGCAAAATAATCGGAAAAAATTTGATTTCATTGAAAAAAGTGTAACTGACATAATCATGTTAATACCAGCGGAAAACTCGGATAACGTGCAGAAAAGAAACTGAAAAGTTAAAAACGACAAGTCCTTCTCTATTTTTCAAAATCTCGGATCGACCGTTGGATGATTTTGTAAAAAAGAGAAGAAGGGGGCAAATTGTTAGTATATTAAAGAAGCATGACACGTGGAAGAAGATCAAGTTAAGAAGCAACCAGATTTAAAAAGGTGAGAAACACAGGATCATTATTAAAGATATCAAATTTCAAAAAGACACGAGACGTTTCCTGACATCTAAGCGATGAATCGCATGAATGACACATAAGATCGAGAAAGCTGAACACCATCGAATAAAACAAACAACATTAAATGATAGCTGATCGAGAAAGTAAAAAGTTATTATTACTATATTATTTTAGGATCGAGAAAGTAAAATGTAATAATTACTCTATGGTCGAGAAAGTAAATTGTAATAATTACTCTATTATTTTAATGATCGAGATTACAGAAGTCTTTGAAGATAAGGAAACACACGTCGGACATATAAAGCATCGAATCAGGAAGTAATTAAGAGTGATCTGTCATCTATATGATCGCACCAAGTAAAAGACAAAATACAAGAACGATAGATACATCGAGACAAGATGGATCGACCCAAAGAAGAATTGATCCAGAAACGATGACCAGGCTATAGAAAATGACACGTTGCATAAAGAGCGACCCAGAAAAATAGATCTATAAATAGAAGAGATCAAACAACAAAGAGAAGGACGGGAAAAAATAAAAAGAAAAACCAGAGAAAGGGAGGGGAGAAATTTTTAGGTACGAACCTATGGGAAGTAGTGGTATAATGTATGAATTTCTGTATTGAATTGAAAATTGTAAACAATTTTATAAACCCAGAAATTACAAAACCTGGATGATCAATTGTATTAAGCTTAAACATTTTGGAAAAGTATGATTCTTTATTACATAAAAGAACGTTTCTCTATTGTTAGTTTACATTTATTTAACTTGAATCCAAGAGTTTGATTGGTTGTTTAGCTGAAAGGATTTTTTGGCATAAACACCTACGATGTGGATTTTATTTATTTTTACATTTCCCTTCAATTATTTTTTTGTTTTTTATGAAGAGATTAGATTGGGGCATGTACCATTGGACCATTTATTCATCATGTATGACAGTATGACACAATAAATTTACCTTTATGTATGAGAAATTATCTTCTTTAATTATGCTTCAAAAAAATAATAATATATATATATATATATATATATCACCTCCAATCCAATAATAAATTGTACAGTACTAGGTTAAGTTTCATTAAAATTTAAAAATATATTTCTTCTAAATATGATTGAAAAAATATTTTTATTTTACAAATCAGTCTAAATAGATATTAAATGCTAAACATAGAAAATATCAACGATATAGTAATGCAAATTTTTCCCAACAAAAAACTATAATAAAACTTACTAACATAAGTTTTTTAAAATAATATTTTGTTAAAATAATAAAAAATTTGGTTTTGACTTGGGTCTTTAGTATTAAAATAATAAATTCGATAAAATTATAAACAATACATTTCAAAAGATTCTTTAAATATTAATAGGTCCCAAATAATATATAACATAATAATGTTACTAGAAAAATAAAAATTAATTTCATGCATGTTAAATTTTTTTAAAATATAATTTAATATTGTTTTTTTAAGTCAAATTAAATTATATTTCATCCATAATAGTTTTTAGTTTACTCAAAGACCCGGGATGACGTTATTGTATTGCAAGAAGAACTGTCAAAGTGTGATTGATATTTGAAGTGCTTGTATTTGTATTTGTATTTGTATTGCAGATAGTCAATAATATAATACCTCTACAAGATTAGTCGACATTGTACTTAAAGTACAATTACTATTCAACCACCAAGCTATGAATTATGTTTTTAAATAGTAATATATTACTTAACTATAAAATAATAATTTATTATATTATCGATAATATAATATCTATCTAAAATGGTCCCTAACCTATTATTTTATAGAAGCTACTAGGGATCACCCCGTCCTACGACCGGGGCTCAACCTCTTTGATTATTTTGTGTTGTATGGTGTATTTCCCATTCTCTTGATTCGGCAATTGGCTTGCCACGATGTTGAGCCATCCGAGCCTCTATAAAAAAAAAAACTTGGTTATTTTTGATGTCTTTATTTTGATCTACGTCTTTTTTAAAGTTTATAGTTCGTTTTGTAACTTAAAACATTTAATATAATATGCCTAAATATATTTTAAAATGTAATGCTTAAATATCATTGCTGAAATATTCTTTAGAAGGCATACATTGCTATGTGTACATTATTGAAAATTACTTTGAGTCTTTTTAAAAATATTCATACGTATCCGAAAAACTGCACATCAAAAACTTTTTTATATCAAAAGATACATTAAAAGTCACCTTAAGAAATTATCCATGCATCACCAATCGAACTTTTTATCTAGAGAAGTGGGTATATGTTAGAATACAAACGTAATATGTAATCTTTCAACATTGTTTGTTTATTTATTTATTTTTCTCAACTTTTATGAACTTTTATATCATCAAACACTAAAACCTCAATAAGAAAGTTTAAGGCTAAAATAATAAAGCCGAATAGGATTGTTAAGAAGCTTTTTGATAATAAACACTCTTTCTATAACAATAAGAGTAAATACAGTAATAATATAAAAGTATCACTCAGGCCTGTGACCCGGGAGTTGAGCCTATAAACTACCAGGGGCTTCCGGCCCCGTTGTTTAGTTAATCAGGTCATATCAACCGGGCCCATTAGAAATCTGTTAAAGTTAGAAAAACTACACAATTAGAAAAATATATGGATTATAAAATCTAGTTATATTAGGAAATATAAATCCCGCATCAAATTAATTAGTCGTGATAAGTTTTAATTGTCAAGTTAGGTTTACTTTTTGTCTGAGATATAGGTTATCCGGGGCCTATCTCCCATTTTAGTTAGTCGGGGCTTAGTTTTGCACTCATACTACTCACACGATTGTTTCTCGTTTGTGAATAGTTGGATCCATTTTTAAGACAGTAGTTGAAAGTTTCAATATACCCAGCAAAAGAATGTTTGCATAGTTAAAAAGTTATGTCTATCTATACTTATTTGATTAAAAAATATCATATACGCTAAATATCGGAGAACAAAATTACACCTTATAAAATAAGAAGATTATTGTATCAAAAGTTTCCAAAACGACAAAATAAGGTGTTCTCACACTTTTGAATAAAAAGATCCACGTAATTGAGGAGTCATGTACCATTTTGTCACAACATAATTATGTATTCAAAAGAACCGTGTAATTAGCAATAAAGAAGCAAATTTATGGTAAAAAACACTAAAATGGTCATTATATTGTGTGACACGATCACTTACTGCAGAAGTTGCATATCTTGGGTTTGCAATCATCATTAGGTAAAATATTTTTAGCTTCAAGTCTCAACAGAAAACAGTTGTGCAACAGAAGCTCCCCTACATAGCCACCTAAAGTTGAAGTTCCTTTATATGCCAAAAACTCACCAACACCATCACCTCAACCTTTAAAAAACCGGCGACTTCCCGAAATTTTACTTCACCAGAGAACACAAAGCCTGAGATGTCAACAACACCAGTTACACAAAAAAAAAGCCCCAACCTAAGGGTATGGAAAAACTTCATGTTATACGTCTACATCACCATTATCCAAAATGTCAAAGTTACATGAATGCTTTCAGATTCTTTGGAAGACAAAACTCAAAATAACCAATTCGACTAATTAAATGTTGGAGAGATCCCATAATTGATGAATCACTACCTCATGTTTATTTGGTTAAAACTCGGGGAAATTTAAATTTTGCACATCCATGGCAATTTCAAGAACCTGCATATCCCTGGTTATTGCCAACAACAGAAAGCACAGTAGAGATCCCGATAATATGGATTGCGGAATAATAATAGAGTTCACAAATAATATCATTTTTTTATCATATATTATGGTGGGAGATATTCCTGGTGGCTCCGCACCAACAAGGTTTCATCGATTAACAACACTGCATGAGATTTATATTGGCATACGATAGTGACTTTCAAAAGAAAAAATGGATTCTTATAAAATTATATGACTTTATAAATTTTTAGAAAATTAACAACACTACGTAAGTTGGCCAACAATAACAATAAAATCAATTTACAACACCACATAAGAATTGAAGGTTCTTAGATTTTTTTTTTAAGAACCCACTTAATATAAACGTTTGATTTAAATATAAAATTTGTTATATACCTTATATTTAAAAACATAATAGAGTATTTTAGCTGCATTGATCATTTTATGAAAAGTAATACAAATTAGCTAATTAATTTACAATTGTATTAAATCTGAACATAAGGTTTAAGCCTACTCAAATAAATGTCAGTTGTGGGAGTCGAACGCACAATTATATGGTTGAAAACCTTGTGCTCTTCCATTTGAGTTAAGGTAAGAGATAACTAATACAAAGCATATTCAGTATATAGTCGTAAACATTCTCCATCTTAATTAAAATCCTCCTGCAATACTTGTTGCGCTTCAAATATCTTATATATAAAGATTATAATAAATTGATAAAGATTATAATAAACCCAATAACACATCCTTATAAATGAAGAAGCAAATCAAATTAAAATAATTGAACACCTTTAAGTTTCAAGCTAGAAACTATAGTGATTAGACTTTACCAATACATTTACATACCTTGAAGACCGCACGAAAAATGAAATGACACCAATGCATCGACGACTGTAAGAATGTTATACTCCAAATCCATGTATAAGATAAACAAAACATGAAAAACCAATTTATTTGATTCGATAGATACACCTCCAAGAGCACCCACAGTGGGGCGAGCAAATTACGAACCAAGCCCAAATTTGGTATTTGGTCCGTCCAAAACGAAGCGTAGTGGGGCGAGTATATTTGGTGTTTGGTACAGAATTTTTACTGCTTGGGATCAAATATGATCCCAAAACTGGACCAAACCCAAATATAGTGGAGTGTTAACCTAGACATGCGCCCCTTTCCAGGCGTTATACTGGCTTTCCGTCTAGTGTCAAGCGTTTATCTAGACGTGCGTTTCATCAGACAGGCGTGAACCAGAAGTTCGCCCCATCATACGTTCACCCAAGAGGACGCCCCATCAGGCGTAACGCTAGAAGCACGCCTGGTAACAAGCGTTTGTCTGGATTAACGCCTGTAGTGGGTGTGCAAGTAAGAGAGCGCCTGCGTATGGGGCGTGCGCGTAAGCGAGTGCCTATACAGATAGTCGTTGAGATTTGTTGCCGTTGATCAACGACTATATTTTGGTTTGTATTTTGATATACCTATAAATGAATTTATACCCTTTCGTTCCCATTTCGAAACCACACCTTTCACATTTCAAATAACCTAATACAAAGATTATTTTTATCTCTCCTTTTAATAATTATGACTTACGAAAATTTTAGTATTAATGCAGAGAATTTTACCATAGAGGAAGATTTATCCCTTTGTCGAGACATAGTATTATATTATCCAGCAAGAGGTCATGAACGGCGGATGAATGGTTCAATGAGCATGGAATGGTTAGAACATATTCATGCTAACTTTTGTAATGAAACCGGTAACCCCAATAACCGAAACATAGCATGTCTTTTTTGTCGATTTCACGAAATAGGTAGGGCAGTACTATATTTTTCAACTTTAACCGCTAAGGTGAATGAAAGAAGAATTAGGAATGAAACTGATGATGAAGTTGTTTCTAGATTTCTGGAGGAATGGAGAAATGGAAAGGTTCAGATTTCATGTACCAACCTCATTTCGAGATCCTAAGGGTGATGGAAAAATACAACCCTTTTGTGTTGATTGTTCTTCGAAGATGTTTAGATCGTCATCCAGGGCGTCATACCACCCGTTACAGGTTTGATTATAGGTTTTGTGGGTATATCTCTTTGTAAACCCTCACGAGACAAAACTCGTATGTTTGGGCCACCTAATGGTTTAAAGGCATGTTGAACATGCTTAGTGCAACCGCGACTCCTGCAAAAATGAGATATCTTAACATCTACTGATGTATTGTTGTTCTGAATAAGTGATATTGGTTATTTATGATACTTCCGTTAATTTATTCATTACAACGTAGTAAGCATATTGATTATACAAGAGCTAAATAGTAGACCTAAACTCACTTTCGCAGGCATCGCGGTTGCACTTAGCATGTACAACAAGCCTTTAAACTCCTAGGTGCCCCTAGCGGCCGAGTGGTGTCTCGGTGGGTTTACAAGAGATATACCCACAAAACCTATCTCCAGGATTTAGAAATTGTTATTCCTCACCGAAATCTAACTATAAGTGTTCGATCAAGTCATTTCACAAACGAATATGTGTATCTTTGTTGTGTACTGCACGTCGGCGTTGCTCAACTCTCATTCTCGAAATTTTAGAAGTATTTTGTCTCGAAATATTTACCGGTGCATGGTTGCTGCGTTGATCATATTCATGTGGCCAATCACCGGGTACGCGCATCCTCCACTATCATATTATGTAAAATGATAACAGTTTTCATGATATATGCAAGTACGTCTGGATTCCACATTCTTACAGGTTGCTTGACGATGGCAAATTGATTTTGCAGTACACCAAAGCCTCGCTTTACATCTTTTCGGCAACCCTCTTGCATTGCTGAAAATTTATGTTTCCTCTGGGAATCTGGATGTTTAATAGACATCACAATAGTACCAATCTATGGGTATATTCCACCACCAAGATAATATCCCATATCATATTGATGTCCGTTTACAACAAAGTTCACATGGGGTGATTTCCCGTTGATAAGCTTTTTAAAAATATAAGAACTGTTCATCACATTAATATCATTGTTAGAACCAGGCATACCAAAAAATGCATGCCAAAACCAGAGATCATATGACACCAATGCCTCCAATACAATTCTTTCACTCCCTTTGTACGCAGTGTAAGCACCTGATTCCCCGGACGGGCATTTATCCCATTTCCAATGCATGCAATCTACACTACCCAGCATCCCTGGAAATCCCCTATCCTTGTTCGCATTAAGAAGCAGTTCAACATCATGCTCAGTTGGTGTGTGCAAATATTCTTTCTCATACAAATGCACAATCGTCTTACAAAACCTACGAGTTGCTTCCAAAACTGTGGTTTCTCCAATCCGTAAGTACTCATCTATTGCATCGGCTGCACATCCATAAGCTAACATTCATAGTGCTGCTGTAACTTTCTGATGAGGGGTTAGTCCAGGAATCCCAACAACATCTTTTTTTTGAACAAAATAATTATTTACTGATACGACATCTCCCAAAATACGGTTGAACAATTCTCGCCGTATTCTAAATCTTCGACGAAAAACATTAGGTGAAAACTTAGGGTTTCTGCAAAAGTAATCTTTCCAGAGAAGTTTTGCACCGGCTTCACGTTCTCTTGGTATTTGGATACGAGTATATGGCCAGTTCATAGTTGAAACGATCAATCCTATAGTGACTGCTTGGTTATTTTGGCTCAATGCAACCAAATCTTCGTCTGGTGAGTACAAACTATTATTATCATCATCATTAGAAGAAGAAGAAGAAGAAGAAGAAGAAGAAGAAGAAGAAGAAGAAGCATAATAGTGATTGTTATTCTCATAATATGCCATTGGTTGGTGATGTTTGTAGTTTTGGTTTGTATACTTGGAGAATCGAGTGTTCAATTTATAGGCATATTAAGATAAATCTTTGAGTTTTGATATGACCAAACACTCTTGGTATTTTAAAAATAAACTGAGTTGAGGAAAGTGGGGTGAATAGACGCATCATACATAAGAAGTGTCGGTTGAGAAGACAAGACCAAGCAGAAAAAACGACAAAGGAAACATTAAATATCTTTTTGAAATGACAATACAAAACAGATATAAAGGACAAAGCAAAGATTACAAATATTTCTGGAGATAACAACACAAAGCAGGTAAAAGACAACGCAAATGTAAGAAATGTATTTTGAAATGACAATTCAAATCTGACAAAAGATATATCAAAGAAAAAAATATATTTTCAACTGACAATTCAATGCAAATGAAAGACTACTCATCCTTGTTTCCCGAACGCCGAGCGTGGGGGCATAAATGGAGGCAAAGATGATCTGGATGTGTAGTTACTTAATTGCATTGTTGATGATGATCCCTGACCCATGGTAATCCATATTTGTGGTGGCAAAGTTTGAGAAAAAATGCCAAACCCAATGGGTGGTTGTTGTTGACGAAAATGGGCCAGCTGTAACTCCAAATTGTTTATGTGAGTTTGTTGACCCCGTATTTCTTCATCTTTTTCCATGATAAACTCCATCCTCTCCTCCGTTTCATTTAACGTAAACTTACGAAACTCTTGCGTAAAATCAACATATTCTTGAACCAAACCATAAGCTTCGACCTGTTATGAAAAAAATTAAATCACATTCTCACCCATTTTTATATACTAAAAAAAAACCGTGGTTTGTTGTATACTTACGTATGACAATTTTTGTTGAGGATGAATGGATACATGTTCATCAGGTTCTTGGATGTTGTGTTTAATATGGTCACCAGCATACCCTTATGTTTCAACCTCCCAATCGACTTTGGTGGCATATTTCTGCAAGTTAGTTACATGTCGTCAATACTCCATATACAAATCATATGTAACAACATGCACTAATTGTTTTGCAAGGACCACTTCGTTTTCCCTCAGCTCATTAGCTTCATCATTGTTCAGGTTGCTAATACGAGTAAGCGGGTTGCTGGGAATGCCCCATGTTTCATGGTATTGCCTCCAACACCGTTTTCCGTGATACATGTTATTCTGTGAAAAGAAAATAACTATCAACAAATAAACCAATCAAGTAACCGAAATTCCAAGAAAATTAAAAAAAATCATATCAAAATAAATTATCAACTCACAGTGCCTGGCCAAGTGAATATAACCCGTTTCTCTGAGAGCTCCGTTGTTTTCCGTCCAATATCAATTTCAAGGACAAAGAAGGCGGAATCCCATGGTTGCCAGGTCACATCGTCTACAATCAAATGATTAAGAAAAGTCTTTGACTGAAAAATATCAATATTCTTCCTTCTTGTACCCTTCCACCGAGAACTTCTAGTCTACATTGCTTCACTTTCACTCGTTGGTCAATATATGCCCAGATATTCGTACCCCAAAACTAGAATATAAAGACAACCAACGAAATAAATAAATTAGAAACAAATAAACATTTAAAAGAAATATAAATAAGACTAACAAATTTACCTCCAATATTTGGAAGGGTCCGGCTAGTGACTTTTGTCCCCTGCCAGATGCGGCGAGACCGAAATACAATTTCGCAAAAGCAGCACTACCCCAATCATAATTGGAAACTGCATTTAGATCCTCAAAAGTAACTAATCATCCAGCATCAGTATAGTTTTTTGCATTGGAAAAGAAAAATTGTCCCAAAACATACATACAAAAGGCTCTGGCCACTCTCTCAGCAAGTATGCTATCATCGTTAGCCGCAACCAACGTTCCTGGCTCAAAATATGTGCTCAAAAATGCAACCATAATTGCATCTGAAACCCACTGGTTGGGAATATGTTCCCTTTTACAAACTTCACTATCTTTAATTTCTCGAAAAACATGCGCCCAGACATATTCAAATTGGTACTTCGCTGAGTCATACGGAATATCACTACCAATACCAATACTTAATCATGTCAACATGACCCAATCAAGCGGTGTGAACCCAATCTCACCAAAGGATAAGTGAAAAGTTTCGTGGTATCCTAAAAACGCTAAACAATGTAGTCAATCAATGCATGTGACGAATCTACTACATTCATGGTCAATAAATGGTCCCATCCTGCCTTTTCAATAATGTATTTAACCCTAGGGTTGTGTTTAGTAATACCTGCATAGGTCTGAATAACCGATTTGAGCGAACCACGATTTAAATATTTGAATTTTGAATCGGTTGAATATGTAATATTCGTCGATGTGTGACCCTGAGCATTCCACAACAGTATAGTTCGCCAACCCGGGAACATCGACCAATTATTCAATACTAGGGTCTACTTTTGGATCCTCAACAGTTTTAGCTTTCTTGTTCCTCTTTTTTCGACCAACGAATCTCGACGTGACATTTCTCAACATCTGTGCAAACAGTACATAGAAGTTTCAAAATCAAGAGTAATACTCACAATGCACAAATATAAAACTCTACATTAATCCATAAATCCACAAAAATAATAATTTCATAATTACGAAAGTAATTATCTAATTAGATAATCAAATGTACAAACATATATAAATCCTCCAAATTACAAAATTCATGATTCACAAAATAGTCCACTACTAATCAAATCATCAATTGTACAAAAAATCATCATAATTCCCTAATTTTATAATTCCATAAACATTCATTATAAAACATAAACATTCTTAATTCCCAAATTTCAAAGACAATCAAGTCAATTAATCATAAAATTAACCACAACCCAACTCAAATTAACCAACAACTTAATCAATTATAACTTCAATTCAACAAATTCTCATCAATTTTTTATACCCAATTTACAACTTCCATAAACCCTAGAAATATACCCAATTCCAAAATTACAATTTTTAAAAACCTAATATGTCTATTTCATAATCATATGTTTAATATTTAAACATATATATACAAATTTAATTAATAAAACATTATAATAAATCATAATATAAACCTATGAAATCAATTACAATTTATATCAAAGTTTAAGTTTATTACCTTGCTTGCTTTGAAATAATCCTAACTTAGATTACTTGGTATCAAATCTACGAAGCTTTTGTAAATCTTTTGCAAATTTGAAAAGAGGTTGAACTTGATTTGGAGGGAGAAATGGATTGAGTGGTAGGCGGCTGCTTTGGAGTGCGTCTGTTTGTGTTTGTGAAGTCTTCAGGAGAAAAAGAAATTGTGGAGTGGGAGAAGAGAGCTGTGCGGGAATGGTCCGCCCCATCAGGCGCTCGCCCATCCCTCCGCCTGGTGAGACGCGCGTTCGACTAGGGAAGCGCCTGATGATTCAAGCGGATGTCTAAGCGTACGCCCGTCTCAGATGAAACACGTACCAGCTGCACGTGTGAAAAATGACCGACGTTTGGCTATGATCCCATCCCATCAGGCGTTCGGCTAAGAGAGCACCTTCCTCTGGGGCGTGCATCTAGGGGTGCGTCTATCATCGGGCGTTCTTTTGGGTTACGCCTCTCATCGAGCGTTCATCAAATGTCCGCCCCACTCAAACGTTTTCGTAGGCGCACGCCCGTTTCAACAGATGTATACCTATCTGCGCGCCCAACTCCAGGCGCTAGCTTAGAGAACCGCCCGATTAAATTTTACTCCTGCACCGTTGCGTTTCAGGTGGAGTAAAGAGTAAAATTTTTACTCTTCAGTCGTTTAGTCTAGTCGTCCCACTGTGGATGCTCATAGTCACTCAAAAATCATTTCCATCGCTAGTGGTACTACTCTAAGTAATCGATCGTGAAAAGAACTCAACATATATGGTATATTATGTGAATAAATTGTGATCCTACTGATGTACCAGGTTGGTTGAAAGCATATTCTATTAAGACTGACTTGCTTCCCAAAATGATTAATGCTTACATAATGATGATTAAATACCCATTGATCCATCTATCCAAACATCACTAATGGCATCCCCAATGTGCAAAAGGTGGTGCCAAATGTTATAAGGAAGCAGTTCCAAGAAAAATCAAGAAGCAAGTTCACACAAATTAAACGATACTACTTTTGGTGGAAAATGAAAAATTAACATGAATTATTATAAGAACCTTGATTGAATTTGAGTTACTGACGGGATCAAAATGCTTTCACATTCGAAAAATAGTTCACCAAACACCACAAACTATTTTATAAGGAAATAATTGAAATATTGAAAGAGCAAAGAATATTCAAATAAAGAGGAATACCTAGGGAGACATGTTCGAAGAGCTACATTTTTTTTGTCCTTCTATGCACCACCACAAATGTATTTACTTCTGATATGCGACTTACCTATGATTTTAAAGCTTTTTCTAGGACCAACACAATGGGACCATCGCCTTGTTCTAAGACACAATAGGCGGAAAAAAATGAATATAAAAATTCATAAAAATTAAGGAAAAAATCTAAGTCGAGTAAAAGAACTAACCCAATCTCGGTTGTCTGCAAACATGTATAATTCCATGAACCATATATGCCAGAGTTTTTCCTGAACCAATCTTAGCAATACCAATTAAATCTCTACCTGATTGCCATGGGCCATCCCTGAAACTACATAACCGTTGGCTGAGCAAAATCCAATCTATGTATCACGTCCAGAAAGAAACATGTTGAAAACAATCTAACCAATTATCCACTATAAACATTCAATTATCAGAATTCAATTTTTTTAGAGCAAATTGCTTACTTACTTGGAATATTTGCCTACTGAAAAGATCGCATAGGTTTAGGAACGTCATGTCCTTCCACTGCAATGTCACGCTTTGAACGATAACTTGCAACTCTGTTATCAGACATTACTTGTACAACAAGAATCTCTATGTAAAGTTCTAAGATAATAGAATAAACTAAACTAAAATTATACAGTGATGGAATCAACAACTGGGGAACTTGGTTTCCACCAATTTAATCATGCTAAATTCATACAATCTCCAAACGTATTTTCTATAATACTCGAGATAAATATTGGAATCAACCTCATATCTCGAAAAATATTTCAATAAAATCCTAAATGTTTTAGTTTCACCGATGCAATTTCCTTCACTTCTAATGTAGCAATTCTAAAACGTTATTTATCAATCCTAAAACATACACCGTCAAATAATTTAACACAAGCACGACATATCAATTGAAAAACATAAACAATCAAGAAAATTACATAAACAATTAGATACCAAGCTATATGAAATGAAAATACTAGTCATTAAATCATACGAAAATGTTATTATGGATTTCACATGAATACACAATTAAAATTTATTTATACCTAAAATCCTAGTCATAAAATCTAACAAAACATGGAGATGTATTTCTTAAAACCCATAAAAATAAATACATAAAATAGTTGAAACGATTCAACCGAACTAAGCAACGGAAGCAAAGAAAACTCTGCGTCAGAAAAACCTCCATGTTCTTTTCCGCCTCAGTCTCCCCCAGACTCAGAACCAAAAACCGTCCCTGTTCTTCCTCTTTTCTACGTCTTTTATACTTCCTCCAACAACGAACAACACCTGCCCTACTTCTTGTCTCTATACCACGTCACTTTTCAGCCACAAAACAATTAGAAGACTACTCTTCTTGCCACGTGACAAACTCAAAAAAAAAAAAAAAAAAAAAAAAAAAACCCAAAACCTTTTTAGTTTCTGACCATTCACTCTTTCCTATGTTCGGTCCCATTTGTTCACCGGCCAAACCCAACACCTGCTCACTTCTTAGTCCTTCCTCCGAATCCAACACCTACTCTCATCAGCCAATAACCAACGTCAACAAACTTAACCCCACTTCCACCTTCTTTCTCTATCTCCGCACCAAACTAAAAGAGTCTGCAGACTTAACTTCCCTTCTCTCTAGTATGCCACGTCACCTCCAATCTCACTTCTTTATTTTTTCAATCAGCCACCTATTCTTTCTCCACTCACGTGAAACTCTATGCATCATAGCCTTTTTTCTCTGACGTCCAACGATTCCACTAGTCTTGCCTCACAACTTCCGTTCAGGTCCGATAACCCATCAGCACTCCATGTTGTTGTTAGCTTGATCCATGTGTCCAATGTGAAGCTTGAAAACGGATATTCACTTTCCTTCTCGGACTTCTATTTAACTCATCACAAGAGTTAACGGCAGTTCTGCCATTGAGACTCCATTTTGCATTGGTTAACTAATAACTAGGATTTCTTTTGGTACACACTGTAAAAAATTAAAAATACATTATTTATAGAAATTCAAGTATTAGCAAATATAAATTATGCCCGTATCAAATAATAAGACAAAATTAAGTACGAACAAAGTATATGAGCTGGATTAACAAAAAAAAAAGATATATATAGTTCCAAGCTTTGCACACCACCATCAGAAGAGAGCTCAAGTGAACCATGACGGAACTGCATCAAGCGAAAACCAAAGGCAGAAAGACATACAAAGAGAGTATTAAGGTTTTCAATACCAAGACATGCTGAATAAGAGAGGAGACGAATGCCCACCGAAAATAGAACTACATAAATGCACAAATTAGTTTCATCAATACAATGAACCATCTTCTGCAATATTGAGATACTTGAGAGAGAGTTGAATCAGTATCAAAATCAAATGTGTTTGTGGGTTATGCTAGGATGAACATAATTATAAAATTATGCATTATAAGCTTACTTATGTTTATTTGAATTTCCTATGACCCGTTCTTATTGTATATCCTCACCATCTTCCTTTAATCAAGAGGTTGCACCACCGTCAACTCATGAAGTTTCAGATTCCAAATCACCTAAAACATTATTCTGATTTATGACATCCATCATGAATAACACTACAAAATTAACCAAATTAACATATTATAATCCTAAAGAAAACTTATTCACTAATATTTAACAATAAGAAACTCAAAAATGGGGAATGAGAAGATTCAGAAGTAGACCTATTTGAGATATTAAACTTCACATCTTTTTCGCCAACAAAATTAAAGGATTTTAACCGAGAAAATTCAGAATCCAAATCAGGAATTACTCAAATTATATCACCAAACTAAATCAGAGTTCAAGATAGTTGACTACTTCATAAAGTACAATTAACAAAAGAATCAAGTGTTTGAGCGAGAGTAAGTAATATGAAATTGACATAAGAGTTTGAATTTGATATTACCGAAAGAGAAGGATTATCGTTAGGAAGAGTTCCAAAAAAAAGCATCGTTAGCAGCTCCTCCAATAACACCGATGATTGTAACAACTGCTTTCAAGAAAAGAACCATAAACTCGACACATCTTTTTATGTTTTTTTTAGCACTTTTTGTGATTGATTGCAGTAAATAAGATGAAACAATCAAAACAAAATTAAACCAATGAAACCAAACAAAACAAAAGAACGAATTATAGATTTAGGGTTGTAGAGAACCGAGAGTTAAGAGAGAAGAAACAAATTTAATCAGGGAAGCATTTAATGGGTATTATATAAGGAGATAAAAGTAAGGAGAGAAATAAGAAGTCGTCTAAGAAGTGAATTAGGAAATATTAGGAAACCCCAAAAAAGATTAAGTTCGGCCAAAAATAAACTATAAATTACCTCATATTATTGTAATAATGTCTAGTTATTAATTGATATTGATTATTGGAAGTGAAATCAATAATGAACGTTTAATGGGTATTATATAGTGAGAGAAAAGTAAAGGGACAAAAAAAAGAAGTTTAGGACTTGAATTAGGAAAGTAGTTTAGAGAATAATATGAAACCGGAACCAAACAAAACAAAGGTCGGCTAAAAAAAATTAAGGGTTGGGCCGGGGCACGATCTCTGCCGTCAATATGTTTAAAGAAAAGTGATGAACGCTTGGATTTGTCCCAAAGACAAACACTTCAATCGAGCGATCCCGGCCGTCCACGATCTATTTTCAATAATCGGATGTGATCCAGAGTAAGACACCATTTCTTTTTATATTATAGATATTATAGGAGTTTCTTATGAAAACTTAGATTTTTCTGTCAATATTCCAATAAAACGGTAAATATTCTCGGAAGAATTGTTTAAATCCTAAGACGATTACCCATAGACCTGGCAATGAATACAGTAGGATAACGGGTTTGCTGGCAGAAAAGGAAAGAGGTGGAAAATTCTACTTGAGATAAAGGAAAATTCTACTAATGCGACAAACAACTAATATAATCTAAAAGTAAAATGGTTACCGAATTTGGTTGATCGAGGAGTGGTAATTTTCCTTTTCTTGGAAAATTCATCCCTGTATATGGTGGTTCTGGTTTTGTGTACATTGTCTCCCAAGATATAACGATCAATGATCATGTCTTGTAGAATGCAGTACTACGATTTAACTTTATAATAAATGCTGATAATTATTGTTCTCTGAAAAACGTCTGTCACTCTAAGCATATTTGGGGTGGGTTTGATATATATATATATTTTAAAAACACTTTAAAAGGTATATTAGGTAATATTTTTTTATATATGTGTTTGATAAAGTTTTTCAAAGTGTTTTTTAGTAAAAGCATTTACAAAATACTCACATTTTAAAGGATGGGGATAAAGAGCTTTTAAACACTCTAAAAGCAAAAATTATGGGTTCACATTAATTTCTTATTTGATTTTCTTCTTTTTTTATCCCCATTATATTTTATAAATAACAAAAATTAGCCTAAGATCTTTCTACCAATATTTTTTATTTTCCATATCATAGTTTTTTGTTGATGACTCTTTTTCTGAATAATAAATAAATATATGAATAATATTAAGTATTTATTAAATTTTAGTTTGATTTGTTTTTCTGAAATTATGTTTATAATAAAAATAGTTACATACCATAGCTGTAAGTAATACTTTTTTAACAATAAAAATAATAGTCTTTGTCAATAATTTAATATTAAATTATTTAAAATAATTTTTAAATTTTAATAAATTAGATTCAAACTATTATGAGTTGTCTTATCATTTGTTACAACAACAAAAGTTGAACATGATATTTATGGAACACAATTTGATTAATATTTTAATCAGCTTTATTGTTTGATTTATAGTTTACCAAACGCTCAACTATTTTCTTTATAAAGCACAACACACAACGTACATCAAAAAAACGCTTTTACAAAACTCACAACAATATCAAACTTAAACCTTAGTTTTTTCAAGAGCCTTATTTTACCTGGCGTTTTTTAGGGCGACCAAAAACTAATTTGGGGCGACTAATAAAACAAAATAAGGTCATTTTGAAGTAATCTCAATACATCCATTATTTATATATTTTCTATAATGGCTAATCTACCCTTGCTTAATTAGTGTTAATTTTGATTAATTAGTTAATTAAGTTGGTTTAAGTTAGTGTTAGATGATGAATTTGAGTTTTAGTTTTAGAATAGAAATAGAGAGTGTGTTAGAGAGGAAGAAGAAGAAGAAGAAGAAGAAGTTTGGGGAAATCAAATTTTACCTAAATTCAATCACAAACATGGATGAGTATGAGGAAGAAGGTGAGATTGAACATGAAGAACATAATATTGAAGGTTCAAATACATTTAGACATGACGATTTGGGTTATTTGTTGGATGATCCAAATTTTGGTATGGAAGAAAACCTAGACGATGAATCACATCAAAATGAAGATAATAATGCATCAAACAATCAATTATTGTGTTAAGAAGCTCAAAACCCAATTTGTATGCGTTTGTATGTGATCGACAACAAAGAAAAATCATTTTTGCATGCATTTAATGCCATGGACGTCCCATAATCGGTAGTTTATGGTACTCCATAAACTACCGATTATACTTTTGTTCCAAAATAATTGAACAATCGGTAGTCTCGTGAAGATTACTTACTAACGATTATACAAAATCCCCAAATTGATTTTTTTTTAATTTCTTTTTGCATAATCGGTAGCTTAGGAAAACTTATTGACTACCGATTATGTTAGTCGCCACAAATTGAATTTTTTTGAATTTCTGTTTGCATAATGGTAGTTTAGGAGAACTTATTATCTACCGATTGTGTTAGTCGCCCCAAAACTGAATTTTTTCAAACCTACAAATTTTTTATTTTGTAAACTTTATAATCGGTAGTTAATGTCATATATTTACCTACCGATTGTATTATAATCGGTAGTGGTGTAACACACTAAACCTCCGATTATATGTGTACAAGACTTGACTTGATTTCTTCCTACAATCGGTAGTTTAGGAATACATATTACCTACCGATTGTAGATAATCGGTAGCACGGGGATATTATTAACTACCGTTTGTTGGTAATCGATAGTAAGTGAACATAATTAACTACCGATTATCATTGTCTAACTCATTGCTATTTTACGTAGCTTATTGAATGGGTTAATCCTGTTTCATACAAGGGTCCTGATACTTCCCTACACTATGCAAATAATTTGGTACGCTATCTACCCACTCTTAACTTGTTCTGAGAATGTATGTTACATGGTTATGCTTATGATATTTATTTTGTTATATGCGCATTAAGACATTTGGAAGTAAGGCGGAGGCAAAGGAATGGCTTATCAACAAGGCAAAAGAGAAGATGTGCGTTGTAGTTCAGAACAATTGTGTGAAAGTTGATCGATTTGAAATGATTTGTGAAAGAGGTGGCGAACGAAAGAGTCATATGGGAAAAAATTATAAATACGTAAAGAAGACGGAGAGGATATACCGAGGTAATTCAAAGAAGATTGGATGCCCATTTAAGATTATCTTCCATAAGCCCGAAGGTAAGAAAGGAAAAGTATGGAAAATGTTTAGAGTTGCTAATGGTCGCCACAACCACGAAGATCCAGAAAATCTTGTTGGGCATCTAATGGTGGCCAAGTTAAAACCAAAGTAAATGGAGACGGTGAAGTCTATGAGAACCGTAATGAAAGCGAGTGCAATCCTATCTAAGATATAGGCGGACGACCCCAACAACTTGTCTTCGTTGTCTACAATTTATTCGGCGCTAGCAACAATCAGCAGGACGGAATGAGATGGTCGAATGGTTATGCAACAATCAAAGTGGTTAGCCGAGAAACACAACTACAATTTGAGAAAAGAAGAAAGGGATGGCAAGTGATGTAATTTTAAAAGTGGTAAATAAAGGTTCGATTCTCGAACTTGTGAAGGTAATGATTTTAGAAAATATTAAACTTAATCTAAACTAATAAAAATCAGGAAATTAAACTAGAGAATATTTTTAGAAAATATGGAGAAAACTAGGAATCAAGATTCAGTTATTTCTAACAATTCATGTGATTAATCATGTAATTCTTTTTAACAATTTAATTCAAGTTTGCCAAAAATATGTTTCCTAAAAGAATAATTGTAAATCCTAAGCATGAGACATCAAGAGTAATTAACTAAGCATGACCCATCAAAAGAGAACACAACTATTTAATAGAAACCATTTTTTTCTAATTTAAATCCATGCAAATAATAATAAAAGAATTATAAATAATTAATTAAAAATAGACTTACCACATAAAATTGAGAGAAAAACCTCCTCCATCATCCCAGTAAATAAACTTAGCCCATGGAGAAGAAAACTTGCTCAAAAGATCTTTTCATTGCTCAAAAAGTTGATTACAAGGTGAAATAATAGTGCAACAGCTGAACAGATACGTTTATAAGTGTTACAGAATAGGGTTCAGCCGTTACAGAAGTGTTTCTAAGCAACAAAGGTTTAAAAGGATAGGCAACAGGAGCAGTTTGAATCAGCAACAGTTATAAGTGTGGCTGAGTCGTCTTCTCAGACGGTGGTAGATGAAGAACAGCACCGGCGGTGACCGGATCGCTGTCCAGTTCCGGCCAAACTCCGGTGACTCCGAAAATCAATCTCTAGGCTTCCTCCCTTGCTTCTCTTGGATTCTCTTCATATATATAGGCTCTACAAACCCTAGGGAGAGTTCTAAACCTAATAGAACTTTAAAACACTCCAAAATCTTCCCAAATCCGAATCAAAGAGTGATTCCTTTTTCCGGCCAAATTCACTTCGGGAACCTCTTTTTCCGGCTTAAATCACTCCAAATCGATGTGTTTAGTCTTGTATCAATATCTTCTATCTTGTGTATCAATTTGGAAGCAAAACAACTCGAAATTTCACGTGAACTAGAGTTCACAGTTGATTCAGGAACTGTCCCGATCCCGTGACTGGCAGTTGACTCGGTCAACTCAGGTTGACCGATTTGACTCGGGTTTGACCCGATTTGAACCGAGTTGACCGAGTTGACTCGAGGGTACCCCTTATCCACTTCTAGGGTGCCAAATAACACTTGTCCTTGGGTGCCTTTATCACTTTTTGAGCCAATTTTTCCACAAATCTTTATTCTTCAAATGTACCTACAAAAGCATAAAAACACGTAATATTTGCAAAATCGAATACTAACTTAATAGAAACTAAGGTGCAAATTAGACACTAAAATGTGTCTATCAGCAAGCTGATTCGTATTTTCTTGGCACATCCGAAGATGATCCAATTGGCTCAATGCTTTCATCAAATTTTGTTGATATATGCTACTTACAAGATAAACAGGTACAACATGCCGTTGTTGAACATCACTTGCCACACTTCGGACAAATGCACATTTACGGTGGCTTGGGGTTTAATGGATGCTGAGAACGATGTGAGTTTCATTTGGATGTTGCAAACATTAAGGTTGATTTATAATGGCGAGCATTTTCCAAGGGTTATTGTAACGCATAACGATACAACCTTGATGAATGCAATAAAGGTAGTATTTCCGGAAGCCCAGAATTTGCTTTGCACGTGGCACATTCAATGCAACATCAAATCCAATTGCAGACATCATATCCAAGCTAAAAAACGAAACAAAGGTACGAAGAGGTCGAAGGAAGAGGATGAACGTATTAGTAAACTAACCGTGGAAGAACGAGAAGAAGAGACAAGGTTGGCCGATGAAAAGTGGGTCGAGGATGGAATAAAGTGGTCTTTATTTCTAAAATCATGGGATAAGATAGTTTGGTCGATGACGGAGGAAGTTTATGAATACAACTTGAAGAACTTTGAGGATGAATGGGGAAGAACTATCCCAAACCAGTTAAGTATTGCAAATCACAATGATTGGGACCGTATAAGGATAAGTTTGTGTTTGCATGGACATATGAATATTGGAACTTCAAGAACGAGGCAATAAGCATTACAGAGGGGTCCCATGGCCGATTAAAGAAAATACTAGTCGGTAGCCAAAATGGGGTCATGTTGGTCCAAGAAGCAATCCATGAGTTCACCGATCGTGACCTCACTAAGATTTATGGTTCAATGGAAAAAAGTAGGCATAGATTCCCTTTGGCACATTTAAAACATAAAGATCTTCTAAGGGGTATAGTTTATAAAGTTTCTTGGTGGACAATAAATTTCATGATAAAACAATTGGAGTTGTACAGAGATCACGATGATGAAACTACGGTTTGCAACTGCAAGACGATGATAGGTATTGGACTCCAGTGTCTTCACATGCTTGGAAGGTATATTGAAGTGATTGACATTAATGATATTCATCCTTTTTGGAAGCAATTAACTTTCACTCCAAGCACCCGACGGTTGATGGTGCGTCGTTCGTGGAGACGGAAATATTTGCACGAATACTCGAGCGTTACTCTACGTCAAATGAGGCACAAAAGCAAATATTGATGTACTCTTTAGAGGAAGCCCTTCACCCCCGTCAAAAGGTTGTTCAGGAACCAATGAAAGGAAAGATGATGGGTAGGACGAATATCGAAAAGTCGAGGTCAATTGAAAGAAAAGAGTTGAAGGAACGATTATCTAGTCATCGTGACCTTTCTAGGCATGAACATACTGAAGCTGAGTATGAAGATTTGCCGGCTGCAGCGAAAAGGGGTCATCCAAGGAAGGATCAAGGTGGACCAAGCTCACGATAAGTCAAAGCTAAGGTCTCTACGATTCCTTCCCAACTAAGTCAAACCCAACCTATACACGATGAGTATTTGGAACAACTCCCTCTACTCGTTATACCATTTGTTTTTTCCATCGACGATGTCGATGGGGATGGCAATTGTGGTTTCCATGTTGTTTCGAAACAAATAGGAGTCTTTAGTGAGGCGGTTACCGAGAATATCACTCAATGACAATATTTAAGAAATAAGATGGCCGCACAATTATTGGAGGATAAATAATTTTATATTGAAATGATGAGACAAGGAGATAGACATGGCAGAGAACAAGAGTTCAAAGAGTTATATACTCGTGTAAAATGCCGAAACGGATTGGAGACAATCGGATCCAGGTATTGGATGGTAATACCGATATGTGGGTATCATTCAGCGGATGTATTGAACTGCGTCGTACATTTTTTCTGTCCTCCTTCATCAGGAGTGAGTGTCACATTTACACCCACAAGGACGGTGTGTGATGAGTCGGTCAAGGATAAACGAATCATTATGGTATTTTTCAATGGCAATCATTTTATCGGTTTAAGTTTAACGGATGATTCTCCATTACCTCCATTGACTAGGTGGTCGGATTACTTCCCAACTAACCATTGTAAGGAGTGGTTGAAGCAATACGAGTCCAACATGAAGCGTTGGGATCGTTTAACAAGCTCTGTAAAGGACGTAATTGATTTGAACTAGGATGGTGAATAGTTGATTTTGAATATAAATGTATACACAAATATTAATGCAATGTTTTGTGATCCTTAACAAAAAAAAATATTTTTTGCATGCAATTAATTCCATGGACGTATGATAATCGGTAGATAATGGAGTAATATATCTAACGATTCCACCGTAATCGGTAGTTTTAATTTTTTACAAACTAGCGATTATGAAAGTTGCCCCAAATTGGAAATCGCAATTTTTTCAAAATTCCTGAACATTCATAATCGGTAGTTTAATTTTTTTTAAACTATCGATTATGAAAGTTGCCCCAAATTGGAAATCGCAATTTTTTCAAAATTCCTGAACACTCATAATCGGTAGTTTAAAAAAATTTAAACTACCGATTACGAAAGTTGTCCCAAATTGGAAATCGTAAAAAATTTCAAAATTCCAACATGCTGAACATGCATAATCGGTAGTTTAATTATTTTTTTTAAACTACCGATTATGAAAGTTGCCCCAAATTGGAAATCGCAAAAATTTTCAAACTCCTAACATGCTGAACACTCATAATTGGTAGTTTAATTTTTTTTAAACTACCGATTATGAAAGTTGCCCCAAATTGGAAATCGCAAAAAATTTCAAAATTCCAACATGCTGAACATGCATAATCAGTAGTTTAATTTTTTTTTTAAACTACCGATTATGAAAGTTGCCCCAAATTGGACATCGTAAAAAATTTTAAAATTCTAACATGTTGAACACTCATAATCGGTAGTTGTTTTTTTTTTTTAAGACTACCGATTATGAAAGTTGCCCCAAATTGAAAAACGCATTTTTTATTAAAATTCCAACATGCTGAACATGCATAATCGGTAGTTTAATTTTTTTTTAAAACTACCGATTATGATAGTTGCACCAAATTGGAAATCACAAAATTTTAACATGCTGAACATGCATAATCAGTAGTTTTTTTTTTTAAACTAACGATTATGATAGTTGCACCAAATCAGTGAAAGGGTATTTAAGTATTTTTACATACCATTAGGTTATCCCATAGCCACATCTATGGGATAGGTTTAAAAAAATTACCCCAAATTAGTTTTTGGTCGCCCAAAAAAACGCCGTTATTTTAGCTTCCTCTTCTACGATACTAGATTAAAAGATGCATTATATATATAATTTCAGGGTTTTTTTATTTGTTGTGGTTAAAAACGGAAGAAAACTCGATTTCTAAAACTTCTAGTCCCACTTTGAAAGAGTTTAGACCAATAAAAAATGGATGGGCAAAATTTGGGACAACATAAAATCCTTTATCCCGTTTGATATATAATTTAGACCAATAAAAAATTACTAGAGAAATTTTAGACCAATTGTAAATCGAGTGTCTTTGTCCAATCCTTTTTCCGAACCCTAAATCATTTTATTCTTTTCTCATTCACCGCCTCCTCTTTTCTCCTCTCCCTCTTTTTTCTCTGGTTTTTTATTCCCATTTTGTTCCCTGACCATTATATTTTGCAAAGATTATTAATCAATGTTGTTTAATTTTATTTTGCAGGTACCATTTTTACTTTCTCACGATTAGAATCTTTTTGGGATCTATTGAAAATATGACGACAAGGTTGCTCCTCCCTTTTCAGTTACAACTCATATCCCATGGGTTTCCTCATAGAGTTATTTGTAATAGCCTGTCATGTGTTGATCATGCAGGGAAGAGGTGAGATTTTAACTGCAGTGAAGTCTTAGTTGCTTTGGTAAGTTCATCATTTTCGTTTTTGAATCGTGGGGGTATGTTATTAAATGTTTTATAATAGTTTTGGCTTTGGGGGTAGGATTATAAGGCAAAGGGATACTGAGACTGATAGAACAATTTAGAGCTAGACGGTAATATGTTGGTATGACAATATGGAACTGATTATAGGTAGTGTATCTCTCAAATGGTTATAGTTTAGTAAATTGATTTCAAAACCATGTTGTGTATCTCTCAACCGATTTTGTATGTTTGATTTCTTTTATGCAATGTTATAATACATTAATCAGCCTGATGCATCACAGAATTCTTTGACCTCATGTGCCAAGGCTTTGTGCAAACTAACGGTGAAATAGTCCTTGGTGGTAAACTGGATCCAATTTCAAGTTATGGACACCAATATCATATACCTCTTTGCATGTATCAGGTACGTACTAATTCTTTAAATTAGGTTTTTCAATCAATACAATATCAAGTCCATATAATGTAAGCTTTATGTGATTATAGCGAGTATTAACTTATGGTTATTTTTTTCTTTAGGGACAAGAACACACAAAACTGGTGGTTAGAGTAAGCAAGTAGGATATTGGCCACCTGAATTATATGGAGTCTTAACTAAGTGCAATAGTGGTTCAGTAGGGAGGAGAAGTCTACTACAACTTTAATGCAAATTGGTAGAATTGAGCGGGGATCAGCATGTCAGGATTATTGATTACTCTGCAGCCGAAACCCTACCGAATTCGATATTGATTGTTGTCACTTTTGTAGGGTTTAATGTTTGAAGTCCTACATGCAGGTACATTCTTGCTTTTTTCATTATTGTTAATGTTTAATGATGAAACCTGGGGTACATAATTCGAAATCAATGGAGGATTAGTAAAATTTGTATTGCAGCTGCGAAACAAGTGTTTTCGTGGTGGTGGATTCCATCTGGTATATTCATGTGGTTAGGGACGCTTTGACATGTTGCTACAGAGATAGCTGGGGCTCTGCAAGCGGCCTGGTTGATTCAGGTATGATTATGGGCCTACCTACTACACGTTTAATGGTTCTTTCAGAAAGGAATCAAAATCACAAGAATCCAAGAATTTGGTACATTTTGTGTTTTAAAGGATTGAGAATCACAAAAATGGCATCCCTTTTTCTTATCACTGAGGTAGGAATTATTTCAACTTAGCCTGACTTCCCTTTCAACTTAATCTGATCTTCCCTCATGACTTCACTTTAACGTTCTTTGTAATTGAGTTTTATGTTTTACTAATGGCAGTGTGCACCCTATACTTGATCGAGAAGCACCGGTTTTCACGTGGTAACGAATTCAAGCTATGAAGAGCAAACAGAAAACAAGATACAATCAATGCAGAGGGAGGAAAAATCTAAAGCAGTAATACATGAGGGAAGATCCAAATACAACAAAAAACAATAATAAAAGAAGCAAGGTCATACAGGGTCAATTGGTTAGTGTATATTTATAGGTTAAGGGTGAAACTTTGATGAGGTTTTTTGCAAAGAGTGTTTTGATTGTAATAGCTTAATTTTTAGTGATACTATTTTTATGTACATTTAATTTTGTAAATGTTAATACTCCTATGTTTAAGATTCTGGACGTGAGACTGTTTTTTGTGTACCTGTTATAGAGCATGTCCTGGGGCATGCTCCAGCACCCACCTGTAAAAATTGGCTTTACAAAATATGAAGTAGAGAAAAAAGTTTTTGATTATCATAAGCACCCTCTCGAATTGTGTTTTTCTGACCAAAGTTTGGTAAGACTCGTTGAGAAGGATTCTTTGTACCATTGAAATCCCGGAACTTGGAGTCTATACTCTTGATGTGAGCTAGAAAACCAACACAGTCCATCTAATTTGTAACAACAATTTTGATGCACAGGAATTTGTGGACAACCAAGCTGAGCACGTGCCACTAGTTTAAATAGAATCAATGCAGACTTTTCACAATGCGTTTTTTCATTCAAAGGTCTTGCGGGGAAAAAAATATGACCCGTATATCTTTCTCAGAATTTAAACTTTGAGAAAAATACTTTTCACTGTTTTCACCCGAACAATATAATTTTGATTCTATATTCCTTCGTATTATACGGTAGATGCGTCTGGTGTCGTACAATGGTTCATTATAATACTCCGGGTATTAATATCTATATGTGTACGTAGATTATCATATCAATAATACGGCTCCTTCGGTTAAAGAAAATTGTGTACTGGGTAGGATGAGACTGTATCCTTCTTTTTTGCCATCTCCACTGATGCTACGTTGAGTTAGAGAGAGTCAGTGACCAGAGACCACGGATGACGTGTGTATGTATTTGAACCCTTGGGCAGTTTGGCATACCAAACCAATTATATATCTATCCATAGAGGATTTTTTTTCTATCCCAATTCTTATTCCTATATTAGAAACCCACAATTTAGATGCTATATAGAAATAACTATCTACTTTTTCATCATGAATGCATGTATGGGGGGTGGTGGTGGTGGTGGGGGTGAGGTGGTCAAAAGCAGTACTACATGCAGTGTTTTATCTAGATAAGATTCTTATATCTAAAATGACTAGTCTCTCTCTAACACCTTTGCAGTTGCAGTTAATGTGTTCAGGTTTGTGTTTGGGTTTGTGATTCACTGGATGGAGAGGCGATATGGATAATAATGACGAGAAGAAATAAACTAAGACTTTTTCATCTCTTTTGTGAAGGGTAGATTGGGGCCAAAGGTAACATGTTATGCTGCATGCTCATGGAATGTTTGCTAAATATGAAATTTGAGCTATCAGTACAACTATATTTACATCTCAACGACTCAACCCAAATGAGGATATTTACATCCCAACGACTCAACCCAAAGGAGGATCAAATGGAGGAAAGAAGTAAGAATCAGTAGTGGACCTTTTCCTTTGATCTCTCAATAATATTTCGATCGAATCTGTGCATGGACCATTGGACCCATAGACACTATATATAATATGTATCACCTTTTGAAACTCACATGCTGCATTGTTGACGCTTTAACTCTGTATGGCTTTCTTGAAGGTGACTGCTACGAGGGATCAAATTCTTCTAACCATGAGAGGACCAAATTAATCGCGAATTGTTGACAGAGTCAAGGGTGGATTGTAAAAAAAATTAGCTGTCGTTCTTACTTAAGTCTAATTACATACTTATAGTATTTTGGTATCCATATTCTGTCCCACTTGACGAATTTGGCACAATGAAGGGATACTACTTTTGATGTTGCTGGCCCTTACTTGTTTTGGCTCCCTTGTCTTTTTAAGGCTTCGAAGTTCTAGCAACTTTCATTCAATGTGCCATGGATTCTCCTATTGTCTCGTTAAACCATCATGTTGATTGAATATAGGCTTAGTAAGAGCAATCCAATCCATGCTTCGATATTTTATATCCAACATATGTCTCTTTTTGGTGATTTTTCTTGTTGCTTTTGTTTGGGCTAATTGATATTTAGTGTTCAAGTTTTGTCCAAAAATAATATTTTATCTAACATTTATCCAATTTAGTGATTGGTATCTGGATTTCACCTTGACCCATGTTGACTCTTCTAAGTGAAACGTATATAAAAATTTGTCTTAATTGATTTTTCCGTGGTCCTCAAATTATTAATTCATTTTCTTATTTCATCCTCAACTCAACTCTCACCTTTTTTTTCTTCGAATTCTAGGTTTTCCAAAAGTAAATTCAGAAAACCCTCGACAATTAAATTATTTCATACAAAGAATTAGGAATAGAATAGTTTATTAGATTTCAAAGAAAGGAAGAGATGAAGAATTTTACAGTAACACCTCCATCAAAATCTCTTCGGGTTCCCTCCATTGATTCATCGACCACTCTTCTCTTGTTCTCTTTCTCTCATTTCTCAGGTACGGTCGGTTTTGATTTATGAGAAGTTGAGGTTTTTAAATTTGCATGATATTGATCTAAACTTGGGGAGGACCCAAGTATCCATTTTTTATTAGATTTTAGTTGTTTTTGATTATTGTCTCGATTTTTTGATTTTAAGCTTTGATTTTAGTATTTTGATTCAATTAAATTCTGAAAAGAAACTTAATTTGAGTCGCTTTTGGTGTTTGGTTAGTTGGTTTCTTTGGTTTGAAGAAATTCTAAGGTTGTCAGCTTGTTCGATTTTGTTCAGAGGGGAGTAAAGTTTGAGGTTGGTGATGAAATTAGGGTTTTCTGATTGAAACAAAGGTTGACAATTTGGGAATTTCTGGTTTGTAATATGTTCATGATGTTACAAATTAAAAGAATTTCGAATACTACTGATTTTAAACAATGAAAAAAAAAACGACTAAGGAATCCTTCGCCGTTACTGAAAAGAAATTTAATTAAAATACTTGTTTATTTCTTGTTAAATTTATATTGTCACCAACCGTAGAATAACAATAAGCTTTGCTATCCCCAGGAATTCATGTTGTCACTGAATACGAAAGTGCTCGATTACCATATTCAATTCAACTAACCCACCAAAAATAAGCTCTCAAGGTGTAAATGTTTGGACGCTTTACGCTTTGAGAATTAGGTTGATCCTAGCATCATACACGTGAGCTCGGTCTGCTTACTAGTGTCATTCTTATACACAATCACTTAACAGAATCCTTCTGTAAAATTTTGTGATATACTACTTACGTAAAAAACTGAGTGACAATTACACGTATCACACAACCCTATACTGGTAGAAGAATGATTATTAAGTTGATTTAAATGGCTAATAGATAACCCATAAATAATTCTTAAACAATAAAAGCAATAGAGATAGTTCACAATTGGAAATAAAACTTGTAAAAATATGAAGATTTTATTATTCTGGACTTAGAAATCACCCCTAATCAAAGAAAAAGATTAACTACTCATGATATAAAAACATAGAAAAGAATAAGAGAACGATAAATCAAAATTGTTTTCCCTTGTGAGGGGAAAACCCTAACCTCTTGTGCTAGCCTCTTCTCTAGCCTCCTTGTTTTATAGAGAAAATTATGTGTGATAGTTGTATCTAGGCTCACTATATAGGCTTTTGTAAATTCCTCGTGGTCTATCCAACTAAGAAACCTGATATCCATCAAATCTTTTCACCTTCTTTTGATTCTTATTCAAGTGGAAAACTTAACCTTCTCAAATACTAACACCTTCTCTTAATCCCTATCCAACTAGGATACTTAACCTCCTTAAATTTCAACAAAAAACCTTATTTTCACGTCCAATGCAAGCCCAATACGCATCCCTTCTTTTTCTTCCCGCACAGGCCCAAAACAGGCCCAACAGAAGCCAAATCCAAGTTGGTTTCTCCGTTTTGCTCATAACTTTTTTATACGACCTCGGAATGACCTCATTATTTTTCCGTTGGCTTCGTCTTTCAATTCTCTTCAAAATTTATTAAGAACTCATGACTTTTGAGGTTTATATCCTTGCCTTTGGGCTGTTTTTTTGTTTCAACGTTCTTTACTCCTTTTTGTCGTACTTCTTTCATTTTTCTTGGTTTAAAACACTAAGATACTTGGAGTACTTCACATCGAGCACTTTATCCACTTTCACTCTTCTTGGATGTAACACCTAATATGGGACATAAGATAGAAAAAAGAACGTAATACAAGGTAATATGCAAGAAATCTAACTAAAATAAATATAGAATTGACACTAAAAATTTATAAATTAGGCACTTATGAATAAGCCCACATGCCGCTTTGTAGCATCCAACTTCTTTTTGATATTTGAAAACAATGTCTTGTTCAAGATTTCAACTTGCCCATTTCCTTGTGAGAAATATTGTATACTAAATTTCTGTTGTATTTTCATCTTTACACAAAATTCTTCCTACAGTACATATTTTTGGGATCATACATTTTTTCCTTTAGTATATATCAATATGTACTTTTGTATCATACATAAACTAGGTTTGTAATGTGCATTCAAGCATAAACTAGGATTTTACCCATACACTTTTTCCTTCAGTACATATCAATATCTATTGTTGGATCATAGAGCTATTTTTGCTTACTGCCTGTGATTCTTCAAAATCATCATCTTCATGTTCTCACCAATTTTATCTATCGATTTTCACTGATTCATACCTTTTGTTTCTACCTTTTTCGCAAATTAGATGTAGATTTCTTCATAGATTTTGATAAATATGGTGTTTGATGATTTCACATGATTTCTTCATTGTAAATCTTGGTTTTGATGATTTTCTATTATCTAGTTGGGTAATATCATCATATGATCCGATTGTTTTATCTTCTGTTAATATCTGGTCGAAGAAGAGAGAAAAAGATAAAAACAACGAAGAGAGAGGAAGGACAGAAGATAATAAAAAAACATATTTTTGTCCACACATTTATTTAGGGGTAGCTAGATCGTTTGTGTATTTTAAACTTTTAGACCTCTCAATAAATGGATTTTTCCGCTGAACCCTATGTACTACTAGGTGAGTTTTTGGTGGAAAAAACTACAAATTAGATTACAGTCCAAATTACGTTGTAGATGCTGGGATAGCTCAGTTGGGAGAGCGTCAGACTGAAGATCTGAAGGTCGGCTTGTTCCATCCACGCTCACTGCAAAATTCTTTTTTACCAAAAATGTTTAAATGTTTATACTGCAAATCTATACTCTACGTTTGGCTTTACTGTACTGCGAGTGCAAGCGCGCTTTGGACCCTGTAGACCCGAACAAATACGATGTCTATGTGTATGTTGTCAATGGAATTCCCTAAAGCTTTTTGGTCACTTGCACTTCCTGAATTCTTTTGGAAACGGCAATATCATAACAAAACTGCTGAGAAAGCACATAGGACTGCGAAGTTTGGTAGATGAATGCAATGTTAGGGAATTTATACATGTAGTCACAAACCGAATAAACTCTAAATCTGTATACATCAGACGCCCCAGTTCTAGAGAATTGCTTTGATATTGACGACTAACTTCTCATTATGGCCATTTTTCTTCTAAGATCTAAACAGTATTATTTGTCTCCTCCCATATTTACTGAAGTGTTCAAACTAAGCTTTTATAACCGTGTCAGGAGGAGTTTATGAATCAACAAAATCCAAAATTTTGGTTCCATAAATCAGTAGTAGTGGTCAACCAATTTGTACACCATAAAGTTACACAATGAACATCTGTTATTTTAATTGCAGATTCCTCTTTTCTTGAAATGTTTACTGGACGCGTACGATGGAAGAGTAATCAAGGATGGAGGAAGGATCAGTGGGAAATTGGGAATAGGTTCTTCCATACATATGTATTGTCGCACTGACATCATACTTATGCTCGCTATAAATAATCTTTAAGGATGTCATGGAGCACCTAACCTGCTCAAACTCTGGTTCATAGCCTTTTCAATTATTTGGCGGTGAATCAGCAACAGGCGGAGTCTCAACTATACTTCTGCAATTCATAGATACTTAATTTGTGATATTACACATTCACGGCGCTGTTGAGTGAAACCAATTAGGCGAAGCCTCTCAATATGCCCACCGAACACCACTAAGTGGAAGTAAGTCTAGGACGTTTAAGTGGCAGCAAGCCTAAAATCAACGCAAAGTGGGAATGTAGATCTAAAGAACTATGTCCAACATGTTGTCAACAGGATTCCATCTCTTTTCCTCCTTAGTGACGCAACCATTGCAGCAAAAGATGGAACTCCTATTAGTAGTAGTGTACTACTAATTAACCCAGCCAGTTGGATCATACCTGCCTTCAACCCTTTTACATTTTTATCTCATAGTTATCCGTATCCAATTTTAACCCCCTATCTTGACTAGTGAAGGGTGGTCATGTAATCCAGATAATAAGGTTTCACCGCTCTGATAATGCGATTGCCTCGAACACAGATCCAACTTCCAACAACAGAATACAAGAGACTATAAAAAACAGATTAGAGCAAATGATTAATGCATTTTTCTTCATTTAGATCAAGTGTACAATAGATTGTTTCGTTCAGCTTACCAAAGCAGAACGGAAATGAAAACCATTAGTCACAGAAAGCTACCAATTATTTGATACAATACATTTCAATAGGGAAAGAAATATACCTTCAACGAAAAAAATTGAAGAATTTAACTTAAAACACATTTATATCATACACAGGGTTACTACCACTACTACTTCTACCCGTATTCACTTTCTACAAAACGCTTAGCCACCAATTTATAAACTATGTTTCTCAAACTACTGTCTCAATCAGCATTGCCCCATTTCTTGACCATTCATCTCTTCCGTCGAACGAAACAAGGCAACAGCAAGTCCGGCAAGCTTCTTCTCACTAATTCTAGACTTTGAAATCCTTTCCTGTCTTGGTGCATTTGGGGCTTCCATGCTTTCTAACTTGTTTGGTTCTTCTGACTCACTAAAAAAAGTCTTAGAACCAGTAGATTTTGATGATGGGGTACTAAAGGCAAAGTACCACTGTTTTGCAATCAGAGACTGAAAATGAACAGATAATATTAATTAGACACAGCCAGCAGAAATTAACAGCTAATAGCTAGACAATAAAACCTCAATTTGAATTGGGGTTTTTGATTGATTCTAAGAACTTACAGCATCTCTGATCTTGTTAGAAACGTGGTAAAGTTGTTCTAAATCGGCATGGTCTACGCCGCATAATATTTTAACCTGAAAAAAACACAAACCAAGATTTAATAAAAACTCTGTATCTTCAAATTGAAAGACCTCAAAAAAATTCTTTCCATTTATAGGTTCTTACCAAAACATCTTGTGGTATGGATTCAAGAAGTGATCCTTCTGTGTAAGAATCAGATACAAATTGATTCTTTAATGGAGACTCATATGTACAATCTGTAATAACCCTTTTCCTTGAGGGAACTACAGCTAAAATCTCTCTATCTGTTAAATCAGAGCTTGAAGTTCTTAAACCACCAACACACCTTGCTTGAAAACTGCGACTCTTACCCAACGCCATTTCTTTAAGCTTAATATATATCAATAGAGGATTAATTTAAATTGTTTAATACAGAAATCGAATTTCTGATTCAACCTACAAACAACAATTCAATTCAAATCAGGTAATTTGATTTTTAAGAAAAAAAATCAAAAAAAAAAAAAAAAAACCTAATATGAACTTATGTAAAACTTCTACTAATGAAATGAAACTGAAAAAGGGAAAAAAAAGTTCCGAAAATCCAAGAAGAGGATTACAAAACAACATTTGTTATCCATTTTTACTAAAATAAGAAAATATTTGAGAAGAAATCAAAGAAGAGAAGTAGGAGTAATAGTAAAGCATACCTGATAGACAAAGAAAATTTGAAAATGAGATAAAAAACAGCCACAGAAATTTCTCCAGAATATACTGAGAATTGCCAAAGACCCTGAATTTTTATTCGTGGAAAGTAAAAAAGAAAGCAAGATTTCCCTAAAACTTCTCTATTAAATAATTTGCACTCTATAACCCGATAATTTCTCTGGAGAAAATGCCTTCCCGCTTATAAACAACTCAGTCTCAAATTAAAATGATAAAATCGTCGTCACTCACAGTTTAAACCGTCAAACACGAGTCCAAGTTTTGAAATGAAAATCAAAACTAATTCCTATTTAAACCCCACTCTCATCATAACCACCTTCTTCTTTTATTTTACGCGTTCTTTTTCTTTTATCTTTTCTTTACCTAGGAATTTAAATATTTAGATTTTCCACGTGGTAAGCATCTAATGGTAGTTATCATTCTAATGGGAACCCTACGTGTGTCCCGTTTTATAAGCAAAATAGCGGGTCAGGTACGTGCTAATTTTAAAACTCACTTTAGAATTTGCGTTAACAGGACTCTTTCTTTTATTGGCCAGCTGCCAAAATAGTCAAACAAAGACGGCGGTGTAATTTGAGACGTTTCTTACATCCAGGGAGATAAAAATAAAATACAGTGGCGGTTGGGTACTTTTCACCCACGTTTAAATTTTCTGGGTGGAGGAAATTCCGATGTGTGAACCTGGCACTTAGCCGACTCGTGTCGGCAAGTTTAGAATAGCTGTTTAAAGGGAAGAAATAAGATTATATCTTGAATCAATCTCAGCCGTTAATATTTGTTAAACCCTAATTGCTGAACAATTTAACGAAAGTATTCCTATGTTTCATTTTTCCATATGGAAAATTACAAAGTGGGGTGCCGGCTACGAACGCGTGCGTCAGCATGTAGTGTAAATGAGTTGCCGAACTGGGGTTGGTCAACTACTTTGTATCTTTGAAGTCAAAGTGAATGGTCAATTTTTTCCGGATTTGGTCAATTCTGGAAGGCTATGACCTTGATCATGATCTTGATCTGACGGTTACTTTTGATTCCTCGAGATGAGAAGATACGGTGAGTTTGGTGGGCCAGTGGATGCTAAGAAAGTAGAGGAAATAACAGAGAAAGTCACGTGTACATTGTATCGAAGAAGGTTTACACTTTACATAGACGAACTGTAGATGCTCTGTTTGTGTTAATCGATCATGTGTTGGAATCAGTGGATTAGCACTAATTATCATTGGATTCGAGAATTAGGATCATTATTTAACTAATTTCAACGTTAATTACTGCCGCAGTCAATAGTGCTAATCCTGATACTAAAATTTAAGACATGACAGAATAATGTCTGCTGCTGATCCGTACAACACTAGTCAATTCTTATCCCGCCCTGATTGAGCTGTATGGTGTGTTTGGTAAGTTTTCACCCGGGGATGGGCCTCACTCGCCGCTCGAAGTAGATATTTATACTCATGCATGCATATCGTTTTAGAATCAGTGCTCTTCCTGTAAATGACTCGCAGACTCTAGTGATTGATTAAATGCTCATTCCAATAATTAACCACGGAAACACTTAAGCTATATACTACAAGACGTACCTCACAAGAAGATTACTACTAACATTTAAGAGTCACTTGGACAACTCACTATTTTTGCTTTTAAGAAATGGACACGTCTAAGTGAGTTGTCCATTTCTTAAAAACAAAAACAGGATGTCTGCTTTTATTTTATTTTGGTGACCTTGGTAACCTTGGAGTGTAGGAATGGTGTGATCACAGAAAACACTAATTGCATCCCAATTCAAGTAGATTAACCCCATATCCCTATTAGCAAAACCAGTTCCAGTTTCTAGTCTAGTACGAGTCTGTAAATTACTGGTAGCATATGATTTTTATTTTTAAAGGGCTCATCGTTTCTAGATTTAAGGTTTAAATTGTGTGCACTTAAAGGAGAAAGAGTTTAAGAAAAAATTTCGAGCAGTGTGTAGTTGATGTTATTCCATACTGATAAGTGATACTATATGATTGTATTCTTGTGTTTATGTTTATGATCTCATTATTTCAATGCTCTCTAGTACTCCTATAATCTTATGCAATTATTCTTTGGAATCGAGTATCTCTATAAATGCTTTTTGAACAATAATTGAAGCATTGGAGATATAGTATCCGCCATTATATATTCATTGTTTACAATCATTTCGTGCCTCAACTATAAGCTTACTGCTTTTTAGGTGCAAATTACAAAAGAAAAAAACAATTGCGTAAGATGCAAGAAGATAAGAACACAACTTTAGGTACTTAATTTAGTATATTTAGGTGTTAATCGAGTATTATTGAACTGCCTCGAGTCTAGTAGTTGCAACAGAAATCAACCTTATTTGCATCAAACTTTAAGAACGTCTTAGTAATTTAATAGAAAACAAATTAATGAAAAAGAATAATTTAACTATGTATGGGATTTTCATAATAGAAGAGAGAGAAATGCGACGAGCACGTACCAACAAATGCATGGATGAAGGTTTTTTTGATGATCTATTGGTGACGACATCTTCGGCTTCATAGCACAAAGTTCATTGACGGTGTGTTATAGGATGATCCCATTCTGTTTACGTACAAGTTTGTCATCGCTGATAGAAAAAAACGATCCATTCCATATCCTGAAAACAGAAGACCATGCATGTTCATGGAATCAAAACTTGTGCTCAAGTTGGGAGTCGATACAATATCGATATGAGATCATAATTCACATCTATATGAAACTGAACCGGCATATTTATATGCATAATTAGGCCATGCATGTTCTCAGGTCAACCCGAATGCACCTGTAATATTGTTTGCTCTAACAGAGTTGCATTCGTTTCCTTGAGATGGCTACTTGGGTGTGAGACTAATTCAATTGTTGAATCTCGATTCCAAGTTTCAAGTATTAATCCAGCTACTCCCAGGTGATGACTTTACAGCTCTCCCTTTCATATCTCTCCTAACTCTCTCTGCTTCATCTAATCTCCCTACAGCAGAATAAACACTAGCCAACAACACATAATTTCCGGCATTTTCAGGTTCTATATCAAACAAAACTTTACCAGCAATCTCTGCTAGTTCAACTTCACCATAACTCCTACAAGCCCCAAGTAAAGCTCCCCAGGCTTTTACATTTTCCCTTGCTGGCATCTCTTTGATAACTTGATAAGCTTCATATAACTTTCCTGCACGACTTAAAACGTCGACCAAACAAGCATAGTGTTTACTTCCTGGAACCAAACCGTAATCGCTCCTCATTTTTGCAACATATTTCTTCGCTTCATCAGCCAAACCTGAATGACTGCAAGCCTTCAAGACCCCAAGAATAGTGACCCCATCTGGTCGAACTTTCGCTAACTCCATTTGTTTAAACATTTCTAAGGCTTTCTCAGATTCGCCATGTAATGCATAAGCTGATATCATACTGCTCCATGCAACTACATCTCTTCCATGCATTCTGTCAAAAACATAACGTGAACCCAGGGGATACCCGCATCGCCCATAAGCTTCTATAAGGTTAGAACTCAAATGGGTATCAGAATCTATCAAAATCCGGATTGAATATCCATGAATTTCTCTCACAAGATTCAGTGATGTTAAGCCTACACATGCTGATAAAAGAGCAAGCACTGTGATTAAATTTGGTTTGACATTACAATTCTGCATGCGCCTATAAAAATCTATTGCTTTGGAAGACCCATCGCTCTGTTCAGACATTGCAGCCATGATTGAATTGAAAGAAGATGGATTAGGTTCAACATCCATCAAATCAAACATTTGAATAGCAGTTGAAAGATTACTGGAACGACAATAAAGAGAAATCATCGAATTCCACATTACAACATTTCGTTGAGGAATTTCATCGAACAATTGACGAGCAGAATAGATTGATACACATTTACCATACATGTCAATTATGGCACATGCAACAAAGGGATTGAAGATCAGAGACAACTTGGTGGCGTAAGCATGGATTGATTTACCAAAAAATGATAAGTTGAGAGCTGTACAGGATTTGAGAGCTAGGGGGAAGACAAATGGGTCTAATGATAAGTCGGGGTTTGAGTGCATATGAGTGAAGAAACTTAAAGCTTTTTCATGACGAGCTTGATTTACGTGAGCAGCCAATAACTTCGTGCAGGATAATAATCGCTGGTAATTACTCATTTTATTGTTTTCCTTCGATAAGGACAACTGAATTGCTTCCGTCAAAAAATTGTTTGCCTTAATAGCCTCGGGGGCTGCTGGAAATGATTGGAGTCGCGTACTCCCGTTTAAACTTGAAAAACTTCAAAAACCAACCGAACTGCTAAGAAAATCAAATACCAATAAACATAGTAGTTCATTCAATCTCAACCTTATTTTGACAACCCTTGCGTGCTAAATAATCAGTATACTTCTATTTCTCTTTGACACCTTCCTAAGGAATGTTCTTTGAGGAATGGCAGATGTCTTTCCTCTCTTTCAGCAGTAAGAATAACACAACTGCAGTTTTTTTATGTTTTTATATTGTTCTCTCTAAGAAATGGGTTGTTGCTTAATATTTAGGGAAACTTCTGTAAACGGATTCTTTTCATGGACGAAGCTCGTTCAGCTGCAAAGGGTATTTCACATAAGGGTCGTCCTTGTAGGTTGCATACAAGGGAAGATCGAGAGCTTCCTCTGATATTTTCCCATCCTCATGAATCTTTGATATTAAGCTCTCTAGGGAAGAAAAATTGGCCTGTGCATATGAACCAAAGAACAAAAAGAAATAGTTAATGAGCAAACAAGCCTGTAAAATTATTAAGTACTTCGGCTGGAAAAGAACATAAAGAAACCCAAGTTTGGCGGTTCATATATCATTAGGAGCGAAAATGTAAGTATTAAAATTAGGTCAGATTTTGGATGGTAAGATTTGTTAACCTAACCCATGGTTAGCAAACTGGATGAAACCCAGACTATTGACTACAATTCCAGGTAGTACAGTAACCGAAATGGACTGACCTATTACACTCCTAATATATAAATGCACTACAGTACCTCTGCTCGTATATAGCCAACAATGGCAAGACGTAGTTCTTCCCCATAGAAATCCTCATTGAATTCATGAAGCAGCCATGGCTCCTGCAGGAATAACATATTATGCTACGTCAGGATCCAACAAGGACAAACAGAAGTACTCGTTAATTGTAATGCACTTACAATAGTCTTTTCAGTGTTATTGAAGTATGGATTCCAACCAATACTCGTGACCATCTTATAGACTCCTCGAGTTGATAATCCAGCCCAACCAAAGTATACCCCAGAGGGGTGGTATGAGAGGATATCTGACCAGACCTCCGTTGATAAATTTGCTGAAAGAATCGAAAATTATTATTACAAAATTATGGCATAAGATCAAATTATAGCTCCTCCTAAGTTAAGACGTTGCATAAATCAACAGGGGATACATTCCCAAAAATCAGAATGTCAGAAAGTACCAATATGACCAAATCAATTCATCGACATCCTCATACCTGTAGGTATCCCAAGTACCTTTGAGCCACGCCCATAACCTTTAATAACAGGGCCTCCTATATACCATGGTTCAATAGGCAAAGTACCATTGATCCCTGAAAGATGAAACAACAGCTTTCATGCCACCATCTAAGAGGTACACACATAAAGAAGAAAATAAAAGAATTGAAAGAAGTTTAAATCAAAGATTGGGAAGAGATGCAGAATATACAGTCTTGAAAAGGAGGCAAGCCCCAGATTTCAGGTCGCAGATCTAGCAGAGAGTTGACCACCTCATCAGCTGAAGTATAAAGATGGGATTGTTTTGGAAGTGATGGTACAGCAACCACTTCCACTCCAGCAGCCTTAGCACCTTCAACCCCGGGCCTGTTAAGGTGAAGACACTCTTGCATTAGTAATAGCAATTGTAACACGACATAATTAATCAGCTATGCATCTCACCATCCAACTATGTCATGGGGAAACAACAGAACCTCAGCAGTACTTTCAACCATTAAGGTCACTTACAACATAACTGACCTGGAACCACCCTCGTAACTTAGATTAGGTGTGGTCTCGTACTCTCATGGCCAATTTGCACTAAGCATGAATCATATCAGTAAAAATTTAAAAGTGGCTCGATTTGTAACTTGTGGAAAAAAAAAGCATCAACTCCATATCTAAGTGAACGTCCAAGAAGGCAAGAAGTATGTCATCTGAAAGACATATCTGGCATACTGTTTCAACAATTTCTCCGTTAAGAACTCAAGTATGTACAGAAAAATAAAACCACTTACAAGGAGTCCTCAATGACAAGGCAGCTAGAAGGCTCAGCATTCAACAGCTTAGCTGCCTCAAGGAATCTTCAGGAGAAAATCAAGCAACAGACACAGATTAGACGCATATATAGAATTTATCCATGGTTAAGCATAAAAGTAAGATATGCAAAAACATCTCACATTTCAGGAGATGGCTTCCCCATTCTCACCTCATCACCGCCGATGATAGCAGAGAAGGATTCTTTCCAGCCTTAAAATACACATTGAGATGGTAAGATAAAACATGAAAAAAAATATATTAATCAGGATGTATTAAATGAATCTTTTATCTAGTATCTGGTTGTTCTGGATAGGATAGATCTTAAGCGGAACCAGACCTTGGTGGTAGGATAGTTTAGTTTCTATGCTTTCCCTAGGAGAATTTGAAGCCAATGCCATGGGTACACCATGTCCCTTCAAATGTTTAATTAATCGGGTGGCACCAGGAAGAGCTTTAATATTGCACCACCTACAGTAAACAAAATAACAACCCATCTTAAAAACACTAATAATTTGTACAGGTTCGAAGTTGTTGAACTCTGTCTCAGTCGCATGTAAGAAAGTTTCAGGCATATTTTACATGAGTAGCATGTCATGCAAACTCCCAGTAAACCAGCTTCAAACATATTCAATCGATTAACCATGATGCACATTAAGAAAAGAAATATACATCACATAGTTAGTTACCGTTCAGAAAACATTGGGGTAATTTCCGACATGAATTCATCAGTTGTGCAAGGGAGCTTATAATCCTCTACAATAGCAGTTGCAGATTCAATAGGTGTCTTCCCTAAAATCCGGTGAGCCATTTTTGCATCCCATTGTTTCCCATACTTCACAAGAAGCACTTTTAAGATATCACCGACAATGCCATCTGTCATGAAACTGAAAGCAAGTTATGCCCAAATGTAACAAATCAGAAGCTACAAAACTTACTTAAACACCGATTAAGATTACTTTAAAATATTGGGTATTTATATGTGGTGCAAGTGAGGCACTTAGAGTGATTCTCCTAACTACAAATTTGTTGAAAAAGATTATTAGAACCCACCTGTGTTAAGAAGAGTACCATCTAAATCTAGGATGACACATGTCCTCAAAGGTGTGGCTGCTGCCATTCTTGATACCTTTTGGTGATGAATTCCAGGCGAAGTTTATATCTTTTACTCAGAAGTGCCTGTGAAAAGGAAACAGAAATTTGAACAACAGACTAAAAATGGTTTAAGTAACAGTAATAAATAAGAATAAATCAAGTGTACAGTATGCATTAAGTTAAGCCTTTATAGTCAAAACTGAATGAAACCAAATGAATATAGGAACTCAGTAATACACGTACCAGCTTTTTTACTTTTAACAAACAGTTCATTAGTAAACAAAAATAAAGTAGTAAAAACAAGCCATTAATTGTACAGTATGTTTTAACTTCTCTGTTGTCAGCTATGTAAGCTGAGAGAGATGGGTGCAGGAACTTAATCTAAAGTCGATGTAAAACTGCTAGCGATGAACTCCCTATGCATCGAGCAAAACTAACTAAATAAACGAGCACTGAGTTCTAACTAGTTCATATACAGAACTGGTAGTGTCCAAGCTGAAATCAAGCTGGCTTCCAGAGCACCACAGTTCTTGAGCCTGCACTCCAAAATCTACAAATTAGTGCCTACAATTTGTACATCACCACCAGCATCGCATGGTAGGCATAAAATTTGGACCCTTCCACTGGCAGCTATGAATTAATTTAGCATTATATGAATTTATATTGTCACATTCAGCTTCAAGATTCAAACACTGCTAATTGAACACATTTCAAAAAATGGCAATCAAGTTCCATTAAGAACAGGAAAAATGGTGTTCAAATTTCTCTGTCATTATGAAATTAAGATTTTAAACAATAACACTCATCATACACTGCCTAATATAAACATTTGCATTATACTTCAACCTCCATGAAATTTTCACAATTACACCCAACTGAAGATGGTTCAATTTCGTGGTGTTGGTGGCGCAGCTGATGCTGCTGCTGCTGCTGCTGCTAGTGGCGTTATATTACCTAGATAGAAGTAAAATATGCTTCTCTTTCTTCAAAACTCCAAAACATGGGAAGCAATTGGCTTTACCACCTAACTATCAACACACCCACCTTTCTAAATCTTTGTTTTCACTAATTTTAGGGTTACAAATCTGATTCAATGAGTATTCATACTAAATGGGATGATAATAATAAGAATGAAACAAAATCAAAACTCGGAATTGCTCAACACCATCATACCTTCAAAATTCGAGCATCAGAAGTTTCTACTGCTGACTTAATTCTTTGTTGTTGAAGAAGAACTTGATGAAGGGAGAAATTGCTCAGAAAATATCCAGAAGCCAAAGGGGAATACAGTGTGTCAAAATATACCAATAGCAAGAGCTGGTTTAGCAGTGTGTCCCCAAAAGGTCACGTGTTTTACACGCTTGCAATTACTTAAGTTGTCCCTTGGGTCAAGCACACAATTTGATTGACACACCGGATAGCAAGGCTTGCAACCTCATGGACCTCCTCCCATCATATGGTAACATTGTCTGGTAACGTTTTATTTTTGGCAACATTTTTTTTTGATCAGCAAAGATATCATTAGTCAAGAAGGAATACTCTGCAAGACAATGCAGAGCCCAGAAGATACAAGCGAAAAACAAACCAACTAGAACACCAGAAAACAGGAAAAGAGACTACACCAGGAAAAATGAGTCATCAGTAATCATGACAAGAAATGAGGTGTGGATTATTGACTGGTAAATTTCCTGCAGTTGTTGTTTATCAAAGACTAGAGAAAAATATCCAATTATTCCTTGGGCTTTGAAAGTCTGGAAATCTTGTGCTCATCCAACTACCTCAACTCAAGCAATGTATGGAAAATAATGAGAGGGGTGTGTGTGCAACAGATGAGAACATGAAGAAGAGAAATTTTCAGCTTGCTTCCAGATGTTGTTTGTGTTGAAATTCTGAAGAATCAATGGACCATTTGCTGGTATTGCAACTTTAGCGGCTGATAAGGAAATGGTTAGGAGGTGTGTTTTCTTTTCCTAATCCTCATTCCGACGAAGATTTGCTAGTTTTTGCTAAACATAAGAGCATGGCTATTAAAGAAGTTAGGCTAGTGGCTGCTTTTATTACCAAGGCGGAATTGTGAATGAAAAGCAGGCCTGTCCATAGGGTTCAAATTGTGGGATATTTCTTTGATTATCCAAGTCCTCATGAACTTTTAGTTTGTTGTAATGGTGCTTCCAGGGGGAAGCCTGGAATTACAGGATTTGGCTATGTTAGTAGAAGTCATGATGGAGCTTATGTTATTGCTTGTTCTGGTGGATTAGGAATTGCAACAAATTATATAGCAGAGATTGCAGCTGTGATTTATGCAGGAGAATGGGTTTAGTAATGTCTGCTTTAGAACTGATTCACGGGCAGTCATTACAGCTTTTGAAGCTAACAAGATTCCCTAGTTCTTCTCTGCTTGATGGAGACAAATTAGAGAGAGTGGATTATATAGTTTATAAACATAGTTATAGAGAGAGTAATCATTCTGCAAATAAAGAGAGGAGGGGGACTGGATAAAGGTATTGTAATTATGTATAGTGAGAGACCTGATTTTTTGTAGGTTTTGAGAACCCAATTCTACTATTGGTTCCAGTAAATGTTTTTATCTGAACAGGCCTGTTTACAGGCTATTTTTTGTGTTTTAGTGATTTCTTTGGTGATTAATGAAACAAAACCAGTCTCTCCCTTCAGAATACGAAGCATGGTAAATGAATCACCTTTAGAAATGCAACCGGTGGGTTAACTAACTTAATTGATAAATCATATGCAGCACAACCATAAATCTAGACAGACAGATTCCAAGCAACTGCTGCACAAGATGAGACTGTAAAAGAAGTAGCAGCATCAGCAATCACTTAAATAGGTTCATAAGAGGTGGAGTCAACTGGATGGTTTCATAGATCAGATCTTCAATCACATAGTTGTACCTGCCTTCATTTCATTAACCGAAATAATAGTACTCCTTGTGCACTTCAGCTGCGCCTGCAATCTAAATGAGATGCAAAGAGGATGGATTGGAGAACTGCCAGTTAATATACAAGTGATCAATGCTTTGTGCTGCCTCATGACACAAATAACAGTAGGATTATCAACATACTTACCAATTTTCTCTAGAACTCCTCCACAATTTCGTATTATTCTCCAAACGTCAATGAAAAGTTCTGTTGAATTAACTGAGCATACAAATACTAAAGGAATTCAAGTACAAATTGCAGAACATATCTACGACGAATACATTGCAAGTGTTTGAATAGATCAGCGAAGGTAGGGTCAGCTACAAATTACAAATTATCCGAGCTAAAACTGACAAGGTGCACTTTGGGTCTATCACGTAAAACTGTTTCCATTTGGTAAATATGAAATGTAAAAAAGATTTTGAAAAAAAATGTGTATAAGGTAACAAATATTCACCTGTGTATCAACAATTTCTCGTGCGTCTTTCTATATACTGTTGAGTACTTTTCAGCATTATCATTCTTGTTCATACTTTCTATCCTCTTGCTTAAAACTTACAAAGTATTTTTCTTTTTACCATACCTTTTCTCGCTCTTACTACAACTAAACCTCTTTGCAATTATAGGACGAACATCAACTGCAGCAGACAATTTCTCTAAGATGGGAAGTAATGCAGATAGTTCTTCGTCTTTTGAGTCTACATACCAACTTGTAATAGGAATCCCATTGTGCTTTTGTAATCGAAAGTTGTGTGGGCAGTTGTCAATTATGACAACTTTAGCGAGATCAACTCCAAGGACACTCAGGTCTTTGACATATCCATCTGGAAGATTCCTGCCAGAGTCAAGATAAGGACGTCGAGAAATCAATGTACCTTCAGGATCTAAGAAATTAATTATGTTATCAGCATATTCCTGGACACTAGCAGTAAAAACCATTACACAAAACATTTCAGCAACCCTCTTTAAGAATTCCTGCACGTATGGTCTCCATTTTACATAATAAGTGCACTCTTGACCACTGAAAGTAAATGACAAATCAACATCGTTGTCATCATATATAGCATGCCTAGAGTGCGTAAGCTTTTCATCCAAATCCAGCACTAGAAGCTTCTTTTCCTGTGTTTTATTGGGTCTATCAGATGCATTTGTACTTAGACGATCAGTTTTGCTGCCTCTTTTTGTTGTTGTTTTTGTGGCAGCTGCTGATGTTGCTGAACAGTTTTACAATAAGTCTGTTTTACACTGGAAATCGGGAAGGATCAAAATTCACTAAAGACACTGAATTTAAACCCAAGAGAGTGATTAAAAGAGATCACCAAACACTAACGAAATTAAAACTCAAAAAGAACTGAAGCATAAATGAACCCCACAAAATTTGGACGCGTAGCTACTACCTTTTCATCAACCAAAAACTCATAGAAGAAATGGTTTAGCTCAAATACAACGCTTAGCACATAGCAAAACCATAACATGATTCAGATGATTATTACTTTCTATGCCTAAATCATAAAACCCTTTTGGGGTAAGAAAAAAAAACCATCAAGAATAACCTAAAATCTTATTCCACCAAAATCTTTATCATAGTTGCATCTCAATCCTACATAGAAATAGAATGCTTTTCAATTGGAGTTTCACTCCTAACAATTCATTCAACGGTATAGCATAACAGGAAAATCAAAAAGGAGATTGAAACACGTACCTTTTTTAACAGGATTCTTACTTTTCTTCAAAAAGTGGGGGTATCTTTTTAAGGAAGTTTATAGATGATTCAAAACCAATTGACAATGAGTAGAATTGCCTATCATAGGTACCCACAACCCAGGCAGAGTTAGTGAGCCGTGTAATAGGCGATCATTTCGTGCGGTTCGGGGGGCACTTGAGTCAGCCGACGGCGCCCGGCTGCGTCTTGACCGTTATATACGTGTATATACAGGCTAGAGCCTATAGGCAATGTGGGACTATTAATCCCAACATTTCTTATTTATAGAAGCCTGATACAGGGGCTCCAATGTCAATAGAGGGGCTCCAATAATAAGACAAAATAGGGACATCATGAAGTAAAACTCAAAAACCACTTATCCATAATATTTTTACAATGCTTAAACCACCCCTGATTAGTTAATCTTAATTAAACTAACTAATTAAAAAATTAAGCTAATCATGATTACTTAAACATAATCTTTAACTTAATCAAATGATTTGAAATTTTCTTCTTTTTTTAATTTGTGTTTGGTGGGAAGAAAAACTATATGAAATTTAAGAAAATTTTATCGTTTTTTTTTTGAACCCTAGATTTTGAATCAATAAACCATAGTAGCATTGATTATACCTCTAACTTATACTCTTGATCTTTTTATGGCTCAAATTTGATGAAATCACGATTTGAAAGATTGATTTTTTGTTGTTCAGAGAAACTTACGGTTGGGTTTCATGTCGAACCCAACCGTAACCCTAAGAACACTGAAGAACACCATTTTTTCCCAGATTTACGGTTGGGTTTTAAACCAAACCCAACCATAACTTGAAGAACAATGATGAACATCATTTTTGCCCAAGTTTACGGTTAGGTTTTCAACCAAACCCAATCGTAACAAATCTTTAAATCCCAATCGTATAATTAGATAAATAGATTTTAAGATTTTTTCATTTCTATCTTGTAGAGAATTGAAAGACGAAGCTAACCCAAAAAAAAATGAGGTCAATCGGACATCATATGAAGGAATTATGATCAAAACGATGAAATGTATCCAGGAATATTTACGGTTGGGTTCGCCAATAAACCCAACCGT
>JAJJMC010008078.1:5259154-5456939 GCA_023531435.1 Papaver californicum | reverse complement strand
CTGTGACGCAACATTCTCCACGAGAAGAAAGCCATACCTGAAAAAAACCATGAAACTTCGTGAGGTTCACCACTGATTAGTGATCTTAGCAGAATATATAAACGGAAACTAAACTGGGTTACGTCAATGACCTTCTCGCAAACTGCTGGTGGGTCATACGAGTTGGATACCCAGATCTTGATATTCTGACAACCTCTAAGACTCCACAACACCTGAGCTGCTGCAACACAAGATCCTTTTCGTACATTCCAGGAAGTTGCCTACTGTTTGGTTTAATGCAACGAATAAAGTGAGGTGTTGTGTCTTCCAATCGCTGCATCAGTTTGAAAAGTTGCCCCTACCAACATAGCAAAGAACTACTCAGAATCTCTTATATGACATCATTGCTTGCTGAACCCAGAGAAACAAACAAAGAAGGACAGTCAAAACAACAGAAACTATAGCCCCATGAATATCTCAGAGTTATACTTGAGTCCCACACACACACAAATTTGGATAAAGATTGTGTCCTGGCTTCTATCTCTTGACATTTTTAGTAGTCCATAACTATTTCTTGAGCTGTAGTGGTGGGTAGCAACAAGAACATCAACAGAAGTTTGGTGGTGTACGTAGTGCTGGTGGGCAGGTAAGAGGTAGTGGTGTAATGGTGCAAGCAGGTCAGTGAATCGTGCAGCTGAACATACCACTACATAAAAATCTGAATTAAATCATACACAGACAGAAGTATAAAACAGTAACCCACCTTGAATTTTGTCCCAACACTTTGTTTCTGGGAGTCAGAGGCACTTAGCCGCCTCAAAGGAGTCACTGGCTTCACTGGTGATGGATTTTGCATGGTGGAGGCAAACAACTGAAGTAACTGGCAACTACATGATGACAGAAGCTGGATGGAACCAGAGTGCAAGGGATCCCTATTCTTCTCCAAGAAGCCATTTGTCTGATATAAAACCTGATTGAAGTCCTCATTTCAGTCCCAGGATAAAGAAAAAATCATAGGTTGTATGAAATTGGCAAACTTGCATTAACCAACTTTGCTCAGACAACAATCAATTGAAATTATGCCAAGAATCAAACTACATCATAATGGTGAACTACGCTCATATAGGGCAGCCAAGTAATACATTCCACGTGGTCTGTAATGGGTCAAGTTCAGATTTCCATGACAATGCTACTTATTACTGTATTGTTTTTTGCTTCTTGTTTTTATATTGGGTTATTTACATCACAATTTTCACAGTTTGATATTATCCAATTAAATAAAACTCACCTCTCCAGCATAATGGCAAACACTGAAAGCGCCACCCCTCTCCCCTTTGAAACATGGATTAGTGTTTAAGTGCTGCTTAAGCTTATTGGCAAATGTCAAATCTGTCGCTCTTGGGAAATTTGATTCCTCGTCCAATAGAGACAGTAGCCCTATTGGTTTCTGCAGAAAACAGAGTCTAAAGCATTATAACCATATACGGTAGCTTTAAATAGAGAATAGTATCATGACCAACCTTCTCAAAGAGATTTAAACAATCCTGGTTGTCTTCAAAATCAACTTTTGTCCAATCAATCCCATCTTGTGTATACTCCTGAAATTGATATCCATACACTATACATTACTACTCAGTCAACAAGACTGTATCAATTAATCACTACTAAGTCGAACACAAATAATCTCCAGTTCTGGCTTTAAAATCAAGTTAAGAAGATTGCTACATTTTCAGAGTAATAGTAGATTTGGGAGCTCACCTCCTGTTCGAGTTTGAATAAATGTCTGTTGAAATGTTGTTGCAACCTCTCATTTGCATAGTTTATGCAAAATTGTTCAAAGCTGTTCTTCTGAAAAATTTGAGAATTAATTAGTTAACATTTTAAGTGTCCCAAAATGATGTAGAGCAAGTTCTCAACGGAAGGACATATTTAAACCAATCAAACAACAATTAATTAGAAACAGATTTAGTTGTACATCATCATGAAAGGCATACCTTAAACGATTCAAATCCATAGATATCTAAGATATTAATGGATCTTCCTGTGCATCTTTTGCCTACTCCAAGGGACTTGTTAATTTGTTGTACAAGCCAATCAAACAAGCATGCATAGATAGACTTGGCCAATGCATCCCTCGTGTCAATTGCCTGGGGTTCACAAGCAAATCAAGTTCCTTCCTATCCACAGACAAAGGTCTATAGGTCTGGCAAAGTAGAAAAATAATCTTTTCCTGCTAAAATTTCATATAACAGAAAACCGAGGGAATGAGCATTTTTCAAACCTGGGGTGACGTTAGCTTCTGCACAATCGTGTCTTTGCCGGCTTGAATTTGGCGAGTAGATAAAGCTAACCGCAGATCCTGAGCATCACAACCCATCAAGTTGGCAACACTGGTAACAGCTGCAATATTTACTCAACTTAGTAAGAAAGCTCTAAAAAACAATGAACTGGTTCCCTCTTTTTCTGTAGCAAGTCACCAGCACAAGAATTTGAACAGGTAACTTCACAGATCAATATATTGTGTAATTGTATATGAATAGTAAAACGCCATAACAACATAATCAAGAAGAAAATCCAGTTTTGAACTTTAAAGTTCGAGAGAATACTAAATAAGAAATTAATGTTGGTTCCTAATGATAGTCATAGTCGATAAAATGGAATAAGTATAATCCACTACTCGAGGAAGTTCCTTCTGCAACAGGAAAAATGATTAAAAAAAAAAGACATAAAATGACAGTGTAAGTCAAAATCAATAGTCAATATAACTTTTTACAAATTAGAGAACTGTAACAATTGCTTCTGTGCACTGATGGGCAAATTGAGCCTAAGGGCCCTAAGTGTTCCCAAACCTATCTTCCATCCCTCTTCATTATTGCTCCAATGACAGTTTTACTAACTTTCAAGGATCTTCTAGGTTTGTTAAGTTGTTCAATAATATAAAGGCCAATAGGACTCTAACATCAGCAGTAAGCAAAAGTTACGACTTTTTGCAGAAGTGGAGGTTTATCTACATAAAAATCTTTCTTGCAATCACATATCCTAGGACCTAGGTTGACTAATTAGTCTCGATCTTGGGAACTTATTCGCTTATGGAAACAACATCCATAGCTACTATTCTTGAGCCTTCGTTTCCTCAGCACTTCTAATACAACCATTCTTTAGTATAATTTGAATAAAGTTGCTAGCGTGCTGCGGCAACAATAATGACAATTCTCAAACCATGCATATCCTGGTTTCACATTGTACATTCCACCCTTAATTCTATCCAAAGAATGAGGAAATCGTCACGCATAACATATACTGATTCACATAGAAAATACCTTCATCTTCCACAACTTCGACATGATTTTCATTGTCAATCACTTGAAATGAGATGTTCCCAAGCCATAACAGTGCAGCAAGCACAGCGAATATATTTTCCTGATCCTCTTTGGAAATTTGAACGATGTTCAAAGCTTCCTGATCGGAGAAAAAAATACAATTTCAAAATAAGAAGCACAGTGTCGCGAAACTTAGAAAACATAAAAGAAATGGTAAGTGATACCCTTTCAATTTAAGGAAAAAGTACAATCTCTTTTTTGAGGTTACCATTAGAATATGGAACCGACCAGCATCGTCAACATCATCAATTGTCAAGCAATCGCTCTGCCTTAGATAGTTATACTCGTTGGCCATTTTCAGATTCAATTTTTCTGCCACGCAATGAAAATATTTGCTCCAAGTGTGATGCCCCAGCAATGAAAAACAAATAAGTTGAAAAGTTACAAAAACATATCAAGAACACAAAGAAACCTTTAAGATCTGATGGGGCGCCAGCACAAAGTTGATAAAAAATATGGTATGTTCTTTCTCCCTTAGCTAGCTGAACAACTCTTGACTGTCACAAAAGATATTGCATTTTTTAGAACTGTTATAAACCAATAAATAGATACAAACAATAGTTCAAAGCAGATTGCACATTACCTTCTCAAGCAGAACTATTTCCAACGTCCATAGTTGAGTTGAGATTTAAAAGCGTACAACATAATAGCGAGTAAAGTTAGTCATAAAACCAGAACAGGCACCTAGATGAGGAAAAACCAACTGAACTACAATAAGAGTGCTTACAGGTTTGAATCTTCGCGCCACAGATTTTCCTAGTAGTGCTAAAATGGATCTCAATCAGCTTCCCCTGTAACATAGAGGAGCATGAAATTCTATTTCTAATAGCACAATAAAACACAGGAAACAAGATGCTAGCAACAAAAGGATTTATTAACATTTCAATAGTGCTACTTGTGTGTCTGTTTCACAAAAATAAGGCCCTTCAAACTCCATACATGAGCAATTAGACCACCTGTATCTTGAATATATATCAAAAAGACTTACAAATCGACTAGAGTTATCATTCCTGGAGGTTTTTGCATTCCCAAATGCTTCCAGTATACAATTCGTCTGAAGGATTTCATGTTCTATTCCATCAGCACCTCCAAGCGTAGACAAGTACTGCATAGCTATCTTTGCTGTTTCAGTTTTCCCAGCTCCACTCTCCCCACTATAGTAGTAAAGATCGAAAGTTGATTCCATGTCATCATTAATGTTCTATAGCAGAGATGAATGTATATTCTTCGGTTGCATATGGTCACTTACCTAATAATGATGGATTGATTTACTTCATCTGCAAAATCCAAAGAGAAAAATTCACATTCAATTCTTCGGGAATAAAGGCTGCTTACTCCTTACAGGTAATAACTAGTCCACCAAAGAATCAAATTTTCACAAAATAAGCATGCTTGTTTTCACCTCTCATCATCCCTGTGAATGCAGAGTCTGCAATAGCATAGACATGAGGGTCTTCTGAAACTTTCTGCCTATAAGCTGAGACAAATGCGTTTCCAAATATCGGAACAGCTTTAAAGGGATTGACAGCAACCAAAACAGGCCCTGCTTTAGTCTAAAGTGAAGGAGTAACTAAAATGAGCAACTGAAGTATTAACTGGGTGAGGCATTTCCAAGTAATACGCAGTGAGATATACTTACGTAAATCATATTATTAGAATATCTGTACTGAAGATTATGGAGAACTGATGGCTCATTCAAGTAACTAAGTTGTATAAGATCATTGACACCCTCAATGATATCTGGGTTAGCAGGTAACAAATTCCCGAGAGAAACTGTTACAATCTGAAAAAAATAATTATACGAAGTAAGTCTTATATAATCTAACAACCAACATATATATTGGATGTTTGTACCCACATAGAGCATAGAAAAGCCATGAACTCACACTGCCATCTGGAAGCAAAACAATAGCATCATCCCCAGAATTTGATTGAATACTGCCTAGCTCCCATTGTCCATCGGAGAGCAAACACCATACCCGAAGTTTCTGAGACAAAAAAAAACTCAGTTATATTTGTGTGCGGTGTGTACCACCAAATTCCGTGACCTTCAATAACCAGTGAAAAAGAAAAGCTTACCTTCTTAAGAACATAGCCAATGTTATCACCACAGTCAAGGTCTACAGTTGGTACTGCTAATGAAGAAGGTGCAGAAGATGGTTCAGAATCTCCATTTTCTTTCAATATCCTCTCACTATCATCGAAATTCAATTCTTCTGTTTCTTTTTTCCTAGCATATGGAGAATCATCAGATTCTGCTGTATCCTTTCTAGACAATCTCTTGCTACTACCAAAAGTAATATGCTTAAATCCAACAGATTCTTTTATTTCTTCCTTTTTAATATAACAATTCCCATGATCAGATTTATAATCATTATTAACACCATTTTTCTTCTGCGTAGAAGAAGTAGAAGAACCATTAGGTAATGGTAAATACTCTGGAACTGATTCTCCATTACGGATTTTAAAATTAATTGGTAATGATCTTCTTGCAGATGGTAATCTCGCTTTTGATGTTGGACGAACAGGTAATGCAGGTGGTGTATCTTTTGGTTTCTCGTCTCTTTTCCTCAATGAATCCAACATTTCTTCTAATGAACTACGAGCAGTACTCGCAGTTAATTCTGGTGATACCATCATTTCTTTTTCTCTTCAAAAACCCTAACTATCTTCAGATCCAATTATCAAATCAATCTCTCTAAAACCACATAACCCGAGAACCAAAAAAAAAAAAAATATTTAGAATCTCGTTCTTCGTAGAATTCAGTTACTTAGAAACCGAATTCGACCTGAACAAGAAAAAATACAACCTAACCCCTAATCCCTAACCTCTGAGATAGATTGATAATGAAATTTTCTTTCGTCCGCCATTGAAGCTTTTGAGGTTCCATTAAAAGAATTTCAAAAACTTGTCTTTTTTTTTTTTGCTTTATCAGTAATTCAAAGTATCTCAAAATATGGGCCCCATCACTAAAAATAATTACTGTTGTTCGTCTTCATTTTTTCTTTAACTAGTTTGAATATAGATCTGGAAACAGAAAATTAACCATGTAGAAAGAAGGTTAAAAAACCAACAAACCTAAAACCTGACCTGACAATGAACAAGTCACAGGTGTGTAACACTTGGGTTTGGGTTCTGAAACTAAACTCATCATGATGATTGATAATGTTAATCTGAACGGAACGGAGAATGTTAGAAAATTAGATAGATTTTTTTTATTTTTTTTATTTTTATTTTTATTTTTATTTTTATTTTTATGATATTTACAATTTGTACCTGATATTTTTTGCAATTACGATTATGACCTTATTAGTCATTATCGTATTAGTCTAATTTTGGACAAATCTTAATTACAACAAGATAGGGAGTTACATGTTTAGAGTAGTTAGGCGAGTAGATATAAGATTTTAAAACAATTTCGTTCCTAGACAAACAGAGCAAGCTTTGCATGACTTACCATTTTGGTCAGACAGTTTTGTGCAGGAATAACCAAATGAAATTTCTTATCAGTTCCCCGATTAAAGTCTTTCCGTACGGATATGGGGTTCAACAAATTGTCACTTTGTCAGATTCATAGACTAATAATCTAGAATAGCGGGGAAGATTAACACAAACAAAAATACTACGTAGCTAGACATGTTGAATTCATCAACAAACTATCAAAATTGGCAGTTCTTGAGCTAGTTTGTTGATTTGTCGATCCCATTGGAGAATTTGGAGATGCCATTACATAAACATAAGAGTGAAAGGGATGCTTTCTTTCTTTCCTTTTCTTGAAACGGATGTGTCTTTTTTTTCATAGTTGATGATTAAAAAAATTTGCCTACAATTGTGGGGAATTTTTGTGTCATTCGTTGTACAAACAAAATCATTTGTAACATGATGCAAAAGAGAATAACATCACGAGTCTGAATGCATTTGATTTTTCCGGATTTTAACATCTGACACCAAATGTGTGTTTTTCATTTGTGAAAATGTGATTCAAAGTTAAATCAAAACTACAACATTTGGCTTAGACACGGATGGTTATGGGGTTGTACACATTTAATTAAAGCATTTGCTGGAATGTTTTTTACTCAAAAAAATATCATTTTTATTTTATTATTATTTTCATGAAGAAGAATTCAATGATAAAAGAAGTACTTTCTTAGGTAAAATATACAATAATTTTTTTTATATAAAATAGAAGAAAAAAACTACTCCGTAAAATTCAGTAAGGCTTTAGACACAAATATTTCTTATTTATTATTAGTTGTTGATCAAAAATATTTGTAAAATTCCCAAACCCCAATGGTCAATAAAAAATAGTATACTTTATTTTATCATATCGATAAAATGAGTCAGAAATTGAACCTTGCTATTAGAGACAAGAGCGTTGCGCTCTCTCGATAATCACTAGATAATGGTTGGCGACAAAATGTTCCAAATTCTTTTCGCTTGAACATGACCAACTAATTGTTGCCAAGAAAAAAGAACACTGATATGTTGTTAGCCAACAAAAATATTCCATATCACTACACCAAATTCATCATTTAGCAATCCAGATTAGAAACATAGATAACGTTGTTGTTAATTAGCAACAGAAAATGTCCGTTGCGAAACAACTCTATCTATGTTGCTAATAGCAACATGGATTCGTGTGGTCGATAACACTATGGTGTATTTTAACGTCCAAGTCTTTGAGATGGTCATAGGCATAATAGTTTTCCACCCTTCAAACGCGCAGGATTTATCCCTCCTTCCTCAATTATTATTGGAACCACAAGTTTAGTTCGTTTATTCTTCTCTCTCTTTTAATCTAGATCTGGTCCGAAAAACTCTTCTTCTTCTTAAATCCAACCAGGTCAAGTGGATTAATAGTTGTAGAAATCATCTAATCCTGTTATTTCTTTGTATATTTTGGGTTTTGGGTTAATGTTTGTTAACGGGTTTCACTTGTAATTAATATTGCAGTTGGAAGTATCGATATGGGAATTTAGGTCATTCGTCATTTATATTACTTCAGTTGCTATTAGTAATCGTAATAAATTAGGTAAGGTCATCTTTTTGTTCTATTTTTATGTTTTGGGTTCAATTTTAGGTCAGTTTGGTTGTCTGTGAGATTTGGGTGTTTTTTTCGATTTTGGATGATTTTCACCGAATATGGAACTAAGAAATCATGATAAATTCATCTATGTGTTTTTTTTAACTTATTCCCAAACTCAAACTGTCTGCAATAAGATTTTTTCAATTTACTTTGTCTAGTTGTAATTTGCTTGGATTAGTTATGTCAAAACAATAATTGGTTAGCAGTTTATTGTGATTTTTGCTTGATTCAATTCATGGCTACAGGTTAGAATTAAAGTAGATATCAATTTTGTGGAATTGACTTAGAAGAATTTTAATTATTATTAATTTTGCATTAATTTGATGTCGTGTACATATCGAATTCATAACTACAAATTAGAACTGAAGTAGCCATCATCTAACACGTTGATAAATGACAAACATATATGGATTTTATTTTATTTTGCTTATATATGTTCACAATTTTATACATGTGCTTAACATGCTAACATGTAGATTCTTATGCAGTTGTTCATAAGGAAGACTCTTAGGCAGTTGTGCTTAAAAAGACTCATATGCAGTTGTGCATAAGAAAAAACTTTAACCCTGATGTATCTATGTGGACCGGAACTATTAATATAATTAATTTTTCTTTATGTATGTGTATGGGTTCTATTATATTTTATTGCGCATGTGATCGTAATGCGGATCAATTTTTAAGCGCTGGTAGCTACCTGGGGGAATATCAATCCCTAGTAAGTACTTCATTTGTTTATGCTTATACTATTGAGTTTAAACTTATGAATATTAACGTTTATTATATAATTGCTTTTGAGGTACTATACTGCTGGTTATACTGCTACGGGATTATGTTATTGGTGAGCTTTCTATGATTAGTCTCTGTTGTGATCTTTGTTATATCATTTGCATTGTGTTCATGTATTGTAGTGAAAGTTATGGGCAATTTACTCTCATGATGCCATTAGGTCTGGTTGGTTTTCATAATACAACAGTTTGACCGAAAAGTACACAACCTAAACAACATAGTATACAAATATGAACCTGGAAAACTTATATGGGTTTCCAATTCTTTCATGCTTGCATAACTGGCAGTTTCAGTATATGTCTATGAACAACAAAAAATGATGATGGATTCAGGTAATCTTATTACTGCTGGTACTTTTAGATTTTTTGTGTCAATATTTTGTCATATTTATATGATTTTTCATTACTATGTTGAAACTTGCCAAGGCAAATCGCACCGCTGAACAAGTTTCAACTTATCAAATGAGTGAGATATGAGTCTTCATCCTTCAAATGTGCTCCTTTAAGGAGTGAACAACTCCAGAATCATGCCAAATCATGCAGGTTCAGCTTCCATACATCAGATTTGTCCTTCTTATATTTCATTTATTTGCATCTATTATATTACTCTTGTTCTGGTTTATTTGCATCTATTCTATTTTCAAGATATTATCCTGCATTCATTTTATTGTCTTGGTATTTGGGGTATTGAGGTTGAAGTATTAGTGAATATTCAAAGGGTAGCTTGTGTATGAATATAGTGTTGTTTGTCTTTTGAGACCTTGGTACTGAAACTTCAAATTGGTGTTTATGCATGTATTTAGGGTTGTGGTGCAAACTAGTACTCTGGTGATCGTGTAGCATCAACTGAATCTACTTATGATTTGCAGAGGAAATTGGTTAAAAAAGCACGGTCTCGTGATTCTTCTGGTTGAGTTCAATCTTCTTACTCATTGATTAGTTTATTTCCCTATTTCAATGCCTCTTTCGGTTTACATAAACTAGGACACACGTCCATTTATGAACCTCAACATAGAATATTGTATGTCAATTACAAAATTATGTGGTCTTTAACATCTCAGTAAGTTAGTTGTGATACTATTGAGATTAGTCACATATTAGATGGACAACTTAAGATCCTGCAGTTAATAACCCTTAGGCAACCCTAACCTTGCAAGCAGGTTTAAAGACGATTTTTGAGGTGGCCCATGGACTTCAATAGATACTTGTATACATTTTTATCTCATACTGATACTTTAAGTTCACATCAATTGAAGATTTATTTATCTTTTTGATAAAATCCACTGATGATTCTCAACATAGTGCATTTGCATGTCAATTAAAATACATTGTAGTTAATTTGTATCTCTATAGGCATGTTGAATATAATTGAATCAGAAGTCTTGATTAATCAGGGTAATACAGGGGAACTGGGTAATTGCAGGGGGGAAATAAGAGGGATACCGATTCTGACTAGGTCAACGAAGACTTGAACCTTTTTTTTGTTGTTGCAAAATTTTTAGCAACATCAATGATTTGTTGCTAAATCAGAACCATTAAATTAGAACCATAACCAATAATATCCAATTCGGGGTAGGGATATCCGTGTAATTAGCAACAGACCCAAAACTTTAGCAACAACATGTAGCTGTTGCGAATAAAATATCAGTGACCGACATTCGCAACAGAGATAAATTTGTTGCAAAAATCTACAAAAAGATGTTTAGCACGGTAAATGCCTGTTGTAACCTCGTTCAACAACAACTATGGTAGGTTGCTAAACACCAAATTTGGTGTAGTGTAATGACCTGACCCTCCACCGATATTGTCCCCACTTAGCCACTACGGTTATCTGTTATCCGGCCGTGTGGGGTTTTCAACAGGCACTGGTACGGCCATCCAGCAGCAGCTTCCCAGGAGGTCACCCATCCATGAATTACTCCTGCCCGAGCATGCTTAACTGCATAGCATTTTGCCAACTCTGGAGCCAATTGTGCTGAAAAGGCCTCAGTGTTATGAAAGGACGAACCATTACTTATATGCTACTCGGCGAATCCTAACTGCCGAATCGGGGTATTACATAGTGTGTACTTCATAAAGTAACAAATACAGTAGTAAGCAAGGGATTTTTCCTTAAAAAAAAGATAATTGTTATTTGTCGTCAACTTATTTTTTAACCAAGAGGGATTTGTTGTAAACGCAAAATATTATACATGCACGTAAAAAAGATCAGAATAAGATATTTTTGTTATGAAATTCCACATTCATCACTATACGTACTATCCAATCAAGCATTGATTTTACCATCATTCACTCACCCATGTTATCACTAACCCTAAAAGTATCCTCAACTGATATAATATTTTGTTACGCCTCATTTAATCATCATGTATTGCGATATTTAACGCATGAGTTCTTTACCAATTAACCTAATAAAACCGCTAGAAGATTCAAGTTAGAGAAAACTTTAAGATCTCTAAGACGAGTTAATCAAAAGTAACATACTCACAACCGTGTTATATTCAACCTAAGGTCAAGTTTTATCTGTGACTTCCTTACAAACTCATGTTGACAGTAGTCACAAATTGATAATTGTTGAAAGACAACCAATCATATTATATGAACACAATCATATAATTGTTATATGCATTAAAATATGAACGATAAATAAGAAAGTGGATTACAAAGTCAATGCATTAATCAAACTGTATGTTCATGACTTCAGATTATATCCTCAATCAATAGAAGAAAATTATTTACTCATGTGTTTTTTAAAACCCATATAAAATATACAAGAGTGTAGGAATAAAAAATAAATGTGATCTCCATCTAAATTAACCATATTTTAAGTGAAATTTTATATATTTTGGTCTCTAATCACACACGACCGTATGTCCTTTTTTTTCTTCCACGGATACCATATATTTCCAAACTAGTGAAAAAAAATTATAACCGACGAACTTTGCTTTAACCATTAGTGGTGATACATTACCATGAAACCTAAAGTTGATTATCGTTTAAAGAACTTACTTTTACTCATTGTATTTTAATTCGTAGGCAAACAATTTATAATACAAAAGAATTAGTATCTTTCACCACTCAAATTCAACACATTTTTCCTTCATAAATTTCTGCGTATCTGTTTTGTTTTATCAACACAAAGAGTAACAAATGGTGGCGCCACACACTCTATACTCGGTTTTTAAAAATCCCAAACATACTGACAAATTCAACTCGATAACGATTACCACCGATGTTACATTTGAAATTAACGATCATTCCAAAGAGATTACAAAGTTTAATAACTTCTTCTTCTATGCACTCCCATGGTAGATTATGATGGTGTTTAAGTGTAACAAAATTGGGGTTTCCCTAATGATGATGACGTATTCTATGGCTAGATTTATAGTTCGAGGATGAAATTAAAGACAATCATTTATCATCTTTATCATCAGGAAAACAAACTTGGGTTAAGACAAGAACACCTCATCCACCATTCGATCTTAAAAAATTGATTAAAAGGCTAAAGTTTCTTTATATTTTTCCGATAATAATTTTAATTACTCGGATTTTTTTCTAAACAAAAAAAAAATTGAAAAACAAACTCTCAAAAAAGCTAGGGTTCGTTCTTAAATAAATTTCAATTTATTTTATTTTCTTATCGGTAAATAATTTGGTGATGACGAATTTTAAATTCATATAACCGGTATCATCATCCAATAATTTTACCATTGTACTATAAAAATGTTTGTAATAGTTTTCAGTTTTCATCTGAATTATTGGAGGTGACTCATTACGTTCTGGAAACCAATGATCTTTGCCAATTTGAATATTTTTACCATTTCCAACAGCCCGAAGGAAATGCTTTTCCATGTGCTTTCTACAAACATCGCCTTCCAAGTGGAAGAAATTCTTGGTTTCTGATGCACCTCCCAAAAGTTTGTCATGTCTTAAATATTTGGCTCGCATGATTCTGCCCCATAAGCAATCTGTATCCTCAAGAAATTTCCAAATAAGTTTCGCAATTTGAGCTATATTGAGGTCCTCAAAAGATCTGATTCTTAGACCACCATCCTTTTTGTCTTACAGTAAAGTTTTCCATCTGATGAAATGCGTCTTTCTTCCATCTCGACTATGTCCCCACCAAAAATTCCGCATGATCCTAGATAATTTGTTGAGCACACCCTTAGGAATAGGAGCAGTAGCTATAATAATGTGGTACCAAGCCTAAAACTGCCTTAATAAGTGTTGCTGGCATAATAAGTGTTGTTTTTCCAGCAGGGTCAAGAAGTTTCCTTTCCACACGGCCAGATTGGTTTCAAATTTCTCCACAAGAAAATCATACGAATCAATCCGTTGGGCTGGCTTGAGAAGTTGGAAACCAAGGTACTTATCATCGATTTGTATTTGCTTTACTCCCAACTGCTCAATTATTTATTTTTGCCTTGTCTGAGTAACTCCTTTACTTAGATAAATAGATGATTTGGTAAGATTTGCTTATTGTCTAAACCATTTCACATACACGTCCAGAATCATTTGAAAATTGTGAATTGTTTGGTTATTGCAAGTTCCAAAAAGAAACAAATCGTCAACGAACATTAAATGCGAGACAGCTGGAGCATATCTATTTACCTTATAACCATTGTAGATAGCAGCACTCTCCATTTGTCGTATCATCCAAGAGAGACCTTGCGAGCGTAAGATGAATAAGTAAGGTGATAGAGGGCAGCCTTATTGAAGACCTCTTTCGCTTTTGAAGAATCCTTCGGGTGTGCCATTAACCATGATTGAAAAGGTGGGAGTTGAGATACAATGCATAATCAGATTGTGGGATGTATCAGTAATGCCATAAGCTTTAAGGCATTGACTTAGAAACTGCCAAGATACTTTGTCGTACGCCTTGCTTATATCAATTTTCAAGGCAAAACCACCCAGAATGGACTTGGACAGACTCATTGAGTGAAGAATCTTCTTAGCAGTTAAGACATTATCAATTATGTTCCTTCTTGGTAAGAATGCAGATTGCACTTTGTCCACCAAGCAATCAAAGTAAGGTTTTAACCTTTGCGCAAGAATCTTGGTGACCACTTTATAAATTATGTTACAAAAAGCAATGGGTCGATAATCGGCTGGCTGAGATGGGTTCTTAACTTTAGGTATTAATGGAATGTTCGTATGATTCATCCCATTTGGGTGACTAGCCGAAGCAAAGCACCTTTTAATGAGAGAGGTTACCTCCGCTCCTACTTTGTTCCAGCACCTTTTGTAGAATAAAGATGGCATTCCATCTGGTTCGGGAGACTTGAGAGATCCCATATGTTTTATCGTACACAAGACTTCGTCATTTGATGGTATGGAAGCAATGCTATTGTTCTGTACCTCAGTAAGCTTGACATAGGAAGAGAAGTCGATGTGTCTCTCGTGTTGAGCAGGATCCTTCTTGAAGTTGCTTGATAAATGATTAATAAGGCATGCAGATATACTTTTTTGGTCAGAAATCCAATTATCATTAGGGAGCTTGAGAGCGTCAATGCCATTTTTCTCTGCTGCCAAAATTTGTGCTCAATCAAAGACAACTCTTCAATTTATCTATAAGCAATTTTTTTTTAGTCCTAGTATCTCTTAAATGAGTAGAGACGTGAATAATATGCTTCAATATTTTCTTGATGATGCAACTGTACAGAGGGAGACTCCCTTATATGGTGAGAGTAGTCTTTTACATTAGGAAGGAATTCTAAAGATATGAAACCTTAAACATAATAGGAAATCTACAAAGATAGGAAATCTTAAACAAACTCTAAACAGAATATATTGTTGCCAAACCATAGAGATTATTAGTTGGCAGGTGTATCAGGACTGGTGGCAGAACCGGCCTGTGGGCTGTATGGTTCAACACTTCCCCTCAAGTTGAAGGGTAGCTGGCGAATGTTCAACTTGCTTCTTAAGTATTGGAACCTCTGAGATGGTAGTCCTTTAGTAAAAATATCAGCTACTTGATCCTTGGATGATATGAATCTTACTTGAAGTTCTTTTGCAGCAACTCTTTCACGGACGAAGTGGTAGTCGATTTAAATGTGCTTAGTCCGAGCATGAAAGACTGGATTAGCGGTTAAGTATGTGGTAACCAGATTGTTACACCATAAAACAGATGGAGCAGTAGGTAAGCAAAGTTCTTTTAACAGAGACTGAACCCAAAGAATTTCTGAAGTGGCGATAGCCAACCCTCTATATTCCGCCTCTGTACTGGATTTGGAGACAGTTTTTTATTTTCTGGCACTCCAGGAAATAAGGTTTCCTCCAAAGTAGATATATTAGCCACTGGTAGAACGCCGATCATCCAGATTACCTGCCCAATCTGCATCAGAGTATGCCTGAATGTGGAAGCCTGATGACTGTTTAATATGTAAACCGTAGCTGACAGTGTGCTTGAGATATTGTAAAATTCGCTTGAGTAGCTCCCAGTGTTCGACATAAGGATCTTGCATGTACTGACATGCTTTGTTTACCGCCACAGATATGTCCGGCCTTGTAAGATGTAGGTATTGCAAAGCTCCCACAACACTTCGATAAAGAGACAGATCATGAAGCTTTATAGAGCCTTGCTTCTGGATTTTCAACTGGGTAGCTAATGGGGTCGTAACAGGTTTAGAGCCATCTAGTTTTATGCATTGGAGAAAATCAACCGTGTATTTTTTTTGACTTAGGATAATCGAGTTTCCCTGATGCATAACTTATAAGCCCAGAAAGTAAGACAAGAACCCCATATCTTTCACAGCAAATACTTTGCCAAGGTCAGAAATTAGTTGTTGATAAGAGAAGGATCAGAACCTGTAATGATTATATCATCCACATAGATAAGGACATAAACGAGATGAGTACTATGTTGTTGCACAAACAAGCAATTGTCAGAGATTGATCCTTTGAATCCCTGGGATATCAAGTAGTGATTGAGTCGACGAAACCATACTCTAGGTGTCTACTTTAGTCCATACAAGGCTTTGTGGAGCTTACAAACATGTTTCGGGCAATTCTGATCCACATTCCCTGCCGGTTGTTGCATATATACTTCTTCTTCAAGTTCACCATGCAAAAAGGCGTTTTGCACATCTAATTGTCTCATATGCCATTTGTTCATAACTGCAATAGAAAGAACTAACTTTATAGTACACGGTTTCACAAATGGGCTGAATGTTTCGCCATAGTCCACACCCTCTCTCTGATGAAATCCCTTTGCAACCAACCTGGACTTGTATTTAGCAAGTGATCCATCAGAATTTTATTTAACCCAAAAACTCATTTTGATCCAGTGATATTCATACCAGGTTTGTAAGGAACTAAGGACCATGTGCCATTACAAATGTGAGCGTTGTACTCATCATCCATTGAGTGACGCCAGTCTGGATTCTGACTTGCCTTGCTGTAACAAGTTGGTGCCATATAATCTGATGTTTGAAGAGGATGTTTTGTAGCATTCAGACAGATTTTATTGATTGGTTTTAAATTTCATGTTTTTTCTGTCGTTATCATTGGGTGTACAGGACCTGTTGCCGCTATGTCCATTTGGGTTATAACAGATGTCGTTGTTGCATCAGGAACGTTGTTGGTGTGCTGTTGCTGCGGAGTTGTTGTAGCTGATTCTGACACTGTTGCAGAAGTGCTATTGTTGTAGTGTTGTTGCTGCTGAGCTGTTGCAGCTGATTCTGACGTTGTTGCAGACGTGCTGTTGCTAGGGTAGCGTTGATGTGAAGTTGTTGCATATGTTTGATGTGTAACAGGTGATGTCATTGCTGAATGATTGTTGGTAGGGACCTATTGCTGCGAACCTGTAGCTGTTGCAAGCGGTACCTGGTGTTGCTGTGGAGTGTTACTCGGTGTTGCTGTTGAGGCAGTACTATTGTTGTTGACGTTTTGCTGCGGTATTGTAGTTGTGGAGGTGATTCTGCGGAACTGTTGTTGTGAACTATGTGTATGGATAAGCATTAACTCTCTAAAAGGGGGAGAAGTAAAGGTGTGTGTAGTTGGACTTACCTCTGGTATTGGTTGCACAGTTTGAACCTTCTGCTTGGTTTTGAAAGGGAATGAACTCTCTTCAAACCTGACATGCCTGGAGATATACAATCTTCTTGTGGGTAAGTGTAAGCACAGGTAGCCTTTGTGTGCTCCACTATAGCCAATGAAGACACACGGCATTGATCTTAGCTGTAATTTGTTAGAGTTGTATGACCTGAGACTTGGAAAACAAAGACAGCCAAATACCTTTAGGAATGAGAAATCAGGTGTCTTGTGAAAGAGTATTTCTAACGTTGTTTTGAGTAGTTGGACATCTGTTGATTAGGTAACAAGCAGTTGTAAAAGAATTATACCGGTAGGAAGTTGGCATGGACGCATGGAATAAAAGAGCTAGCCCTGACTCAGTAACATGTCGGATCCTACGTTCGGCTAGGCCATTTTGTGTTAAAGTGTGTGGATAGGAAAAACGGTGAATGACACCTGTACTATTCAAGAAGTTTGTGAACTTTTTGTATTCACCACCATTGTTGGATTGAAACACTTTGATAGTTCTAATTAATTGGTTTTCTATTTGTAGTTTGAACTGAACAAAGACTTGTAATGCATCAGATTTTTTGACTAATGGGTAAACCCAGGTATAATGAGAGTATGCATCCATCAAAAGAAGATAATATTTATAGCCATTTCTAGATAAATTGGAGAGACCCAGAGATCAGAAACTATTATACGTAAAGGTTTGTCCATTATTGTATTACTAACACGAAAAGGAAGTTTGCAACTTTTGCTAACATGACACGACTCACAAAACTGAAACACTTTATTGGTGACTGGTAGAGAGTAATTCTTGATGACTCGATTTACTGTGCGCAACATTGGATGTCCTAGACGCTGGTGCCTGATGGGAATTGATGCTGAGAGATATGTAGTTGGTGTTGATTGTTGGATATTGTGAATATCGTTGAGCACATATAGTCCATTCCTATTCTTGCCTTGCATAAGAGTTCTCCCGGTGTGCAGGTCCTTTACCAGAAAGTGGGTTGAATGAAAAACAAAGCACACATGATTGTCAGAACAAAATTTTGATACTGACAATAAATTAGCTTTAATAGAAGGGACATGAAGTATCTTATTAAGGTAAAACTCTCTATTATTATGAGTGAAGAAACCTTTACCAATGTTTGAGATGGGTAGAGCATTACCATTACCCACATGAACCGATTCAGTGCCATCATATTCATGTTGAATACGAAGATTATTCATGTATGCAGTTATGTGGTGAGTAGCACCTGTATTTGTAACCCAGTTTTCATTCAAGTTTCTTCCAGGTAATGCTATGTATGCTTGCTTGTTGGACTGTTGGTTTGCACGGTCCTCTTTGTATCTGAACCAGCACTTGCTTGCAACGTGTACTGGCTTCTTACAAATATGACACGGTCCTTCTGTTGATTCATATCTCCCAGGAGTATTGTTGTTGTTCTGAGCTCGACTATTTGAACTGTAGTTTCTTCTCTGTGGTGGCCTTGATTGGTTTCGTGGGTTGCTATATGACGCAACATTAGCAAGGGGTTCCTGTAGAACAACAAGTTGTTGCTCCAGACGCATATCATACGTCAGGAGATGTGCAAGCATTGTTTTCATGCTTAGATTGTCAATAGTACTTAGGGAGGTGACTATTACATCATAAGCCTGATTCAATCCATTCATGATTGATTGTTTCTTATCTTCTTCTGTAATTGTGACTCCAAATGTTGTTAAAGAATTAAACAAAGTTTTTGCTTTGGAAATATAGTCGTGCATAAACAGGTTACCTTTACGCAGATTATGTAGTTCTCTTTTTAGATGCATCTGATGAGCTTGGTTGTTTGGAGCAAACCGGTCTTCAAGTGCTTCCCAGAATTCTTGAGATATGTTGAGACTAACAACACCAGTCATAACGGCTTCTGTTAAAGATGACAAGAGCCAACCCATGAGAATGTTGTCTTGTTCTTCATATTTGATAAACTCGGGATTAACCTCAGTTTGATTTGGTAGATGTTTTGGTGGTTTTTGAAAGCTTCCATCAACATAACATGATAGGTTATAGCCTTTTAACAAGGTTTTGAATTGTGTTTTCCATAATAGATAATTTGTTTTTCTGAGTTTGATGTTAAGGTTTTGAAGCATTGTTGTTGTGTTTGCAGCCATTGGTGCGTGGTTTTGGATCTTTTGAAGCGTCTGATACCAAGTAGAGACGTGAATAATATGCTTCAATATTTTCTTGATGATGCAACTGTACAGAGGGAGACTCCCTTATATGGTGAGAGTAGTCTTTTACATTATGAAGGAATTCTAAAGATAGGAACCCTAAACATAATAGGAAATCTACAAAGATAAGAAATCTTAAACAAACCCTAAACAGAATATATTGTTGCCAAACCCTAGAGATTATTAGTTGGCAGGTGTATAAGGACTGGTGGAAGAACCGGCCTGTGGGATGTATGGTTCAACAAAATGAGCTTTTTTTTTTACCTCAAGAAACATGGCTTTATTTTTTTCAACTTCTCTGGAAACATGACCGAAGGTCTTCTTCCCCCGTTGTTGATAGTGCTATTGTGTATTTCTATGCACAGTTTGGTGATTTGTACGGTGGGTCTCGGATGTTTGATAGAATGCAGGAACGTGATGTTGTGTGTTGGACAACAATGATAATTGCTTGTACACAACATGGACATGGAAAGAAAGCTATTTCGTTGTTTTTGTGGATGTTGTCTGAGGGTTTTCGTCCTAATGAATTTATTGTTTGTAGTGTTTTGAAGGCTTGCTTGGGAGACAACTTCATGTAGTAATTGTTAAGAAAATGATTAAGAATGATGTGTTTATTGGGACTATAATAAGTCATTATATAATTAGGCGGGTAAGGTAGGTTAATTTTAAGCTTACCAATCATCCTATCTATTTAATGGTGGACAACAAAACTTTATATGTTATCCTACCTTTCGAACGATGGATAAAATACGGATACATATAAAATCATAGTAGGTAACGGTAAAAATAACGGATATAATTAGGTATGTGCAATTTGAGTTTTGGTTTGGCTCTTTTGACTTAAATATTTGAGAGTTCTATTAAAGTAGGGGGAGAGTGAAGTTAGGGAAGAGTCCTAGTGCTACTTCAAAACTTTTGATTAAAAAATATCCGTCAGGTTTGAAAAATTATTCCATCACTAGTCGTTACCAATTTCATCATTTAAATTTTATATTTGTAACGGTTTAACGTCATTTTCAAATATCCGCTCCATTTGTATCTTTTTACCTATAGTTTTTCAAACATTTTATTGAAAAACATAAAAGAGGGAAAGGGTACAAAAGACATTTAACCAGAATGTAGATACTAAAGAAACTAGTACTAAAGAAATCAGACCTTACAAAAAAAAAAAATGACAGTGGTAACGTGGGACACGACATTAAAGAGGAAAAGAATACACATTTAGGATAAGCAAACAAAATAACAACCGGCAATATCCAACTTAAGGTTTTTGGAAGTTCTTGTTGGGTTATTTCCATCTTTGTTCTGTTCTTCTCCTTATTTGTGCTTTGGTTGGTTGTTTGTTTGCTGAGGATTGAGGTCCAAGCGAGATTGAATTATTAAGTTGGGTTTGCTATGATTCCATTATGGGTCCTTAACTTGTTGTTAGAGGCATTTATTAGTTTCCTTCTGTCTGACTAAAGATAGTGCCGTAGTGGTGTGCCTGCTAATATTCACCGAATGTCCTTTTGATTTTGAACTCATTCCATGTTATTTAATTCAAGAAATTGAAGGTCAAACAAATTCAAATTAAATAAATTTTAATATAAATGTGAATTAGTTTTTACTAATAGTCTGTTTAGATATTATTTAAGAAATTATTTTTTAATTTTTAAAATAAAAAATATCAAAATTTAATTTGGATATGTAATTTTTACGTGATTTTAAAAAATTAAAAATTAAATATTTTGTTTTTGATTTATGTGATTGACTGTTATTTTTCGTATCCAAATAGCCTCTGAGAGATGCCCCTTTGTATGTTCACGTTTCTCCTAATTTGTGATTTCGTTGTTGCTTGATGAGGAATGGCATGCCATGAGCTAATTCCCCTAGTAAAATCTTAGTGCAAAAATAAAAAACCAGTTAAAAAGTACCTTAACACTCACGTTTGAGATAACTCCATTCAATCTTAACCGGCCAGTAAGTTTATCTAAAGTTGGGTAATGAAATTACCGATCGATCTTATAGTTAACTGCGTTTCATACCCCCACCACCATTTGGAGCTTTCAGAAAACTACTAATGTACTCTTGGTGCATGTGCACTTAATGATTACGCTCCCCACGTGCCCATACAGAAAGCACAATTAGTGCAACCACACAAACTTAAGTACTCAAACCCCTTTCCCTTAAAACAAGTATAAGCTACAAAAGATTATTGTATACAATTTTTATATAGTTATCGGTTTTGGTCAACAATATAGTAGTAATAAATGAATTAATGCTCCAACAAAGACATGCCTTTGTCTTGTACTTTAGCTGATATACGTGTAAGAAGAAAACAATAAACAAAAAGGAGTGGCTTGACACCCAAAATGCAAACAAGCAAATCCCACAAATACATCAAAGGTCTTGAATTGGAATACCAAGAACAAAGACATACAACTCTCAGATGGATACTTGGATCACACAAATGGATATCAATCTCTAGATTGATAATGAGGTCTACGCCTGGTCACCTGTAGAAGCATTCATTAATATCTAAATTTTCTGTCAATCTCTAAATTTTGTAGGTCATGGAAGCCGGACTAAATGGATCCCTAGACATTTAATAGTATTCAGGTACAATGACACAAACCTATTTACTTTTGGATAATCCCATTTTAATATGCAATTTTCTTTAAAGAAAAAATTGTTTCTTCGTTTTTTAATTGATATCTAATGTCTATAAACAAAGTGAAGTTATTATTCATTCATAAACCTACATACAACTTTCACGAGTGGCCTATAAAAGGCATTATCGAAACCAATACTTTGCAACCTAAATATGTAGGAATTATGAGGTTGTTGATAGAGGTTTGTAGCTCACAACATGTGCGACTTAAAGTTTGGATATCCTGAAAGGAATAACTAATCAATCCCATGGACACAACACAAGTCCGACGACTGGGCTAAGCTAAACTGTGCCTAACCTTCATGGTTCTGGACTAGATTCTTCTGCTGATTGCACCCGAATATCAGTTGTCAGCAGGATGGGGGAAAAACTGAAAGACATGATAGATGAATATTAGACTCAAAGGGAAGATAAAGAGACAGCAGAGATAAGGTATTTTACTATAACTAGAGGGAAATCAGATGAACAATTGATTGAGAATTTGATCTCAAGTGGAGAAAGCGAGAACTTTTTACAAAAAGCAATTCAGAATCAAGAGAGAAACCAGATTATGGATACTATTTCAGAAATTCATGAAAGACATGATGCTGTACAGGGAATTGAGAAGAATCTGATTGAGCTTCATCAAGTGTTCCTATTGGGAAACAACTCAATAACATAGAAAGTCATGTTGCTCGTGCTAGTTCATTTGTTACTTCAAGAAGCACGAGAGTATCAAATGAGCTCAAGAAAGTGCTACTTATAGCAATTCTTCTTGTCCTCATCTTCGTTCTCCTCTTACCAATTCTAATATGTCTTAGACCCATGCTTTAGAATGAACAGATATTATGTTTCGTCTCACATGTACACCAACATGGTGTGATAATATTCAAGACCACGGTCTACACCAACATGGATAGATCCTAGATCCTATTCACACTTGCTTCAAAATGCATTGAAATGTTTTACAATGCTTCGGTTGAACTGTCTACTTCTAAGTTATAATGGAACATAAGGTCAAAATGAGATTCCTTTTCCCTCTTTCCGTTTCTTCTTCTTCTTTTCATATTCCTTTTCCTTTTCCTGCACGGATTATTTTCTCACTAATCCCAATTCAAACACAAAAAATCCAATTCAAGAGATGAATAAAGCTATCTAATCTGGATATTTAGCTCCGAAACTTTTTGATGAATATCTTCGTAGTCAAATTTACTGATTACACGGTTTCACATAAACGGCAAAAAATACTCAATTTTGCAAAACAAATGATATTACAGGGATCCTGGATAAGACCAGGTTCCAAATAGAACACTTACTACAGAATCAAGGAGATATAAATGTTAGGCAAACAGAAAGCTAAAATAAACAGCACGTCTTTCTACTACAACTTATTGCAAAACTCAGAGTTCTTCATACGTTAGAAGATGATTGGTATTGTGGAATTCATATATCTGTATCTTTACAAAAAATAACCAAGTTCTTTTTCCAGTAAAATACAAGGGGTATTTTCAAAGAAAAATTAAAAGTATTGAATAACTCTGGTTTTTCTCCAAAGTACAAGCTTCTAGTTCTTAGATGATCAAAATAAAGGGAAGAATATTTAGGATGATGATAAAAAGAAAAGGGAACAAAATCAGGATCTTACAGTAATGAATCAGGCGCCAGAACTGGGTAGAGCGGCCATGAATAAGTTGTAGGATGATTCAAGGTCAAAATGAAGTTGCCTAGATTGTTGTTCAGTCAGTTCGTCGGAAGCACCCATGTTTGCCAATCTTGAAATCCACTCCTTCATTTTCACTTTCCCCTCAAAATCAGGTGGCAGTATACCGAGCTTGTTGAGAGACCCTGATAGGTCATATAGTATCGGATGTAGCTGTTTGAAGAATGCAGCTAACCAAGTAAGAACTTACACCCCCGATAAATACAAGATTTACATACTGGATTATGTCTTCTATACTCTAAGAGGTCTAGTTATGGAACTACGGCATTGTTAACATGGTATAATTTCCAAAAACAAACAAACAAACATGATATATGGATTAAAAAACTCTTTCAAGTCTCTGCAGTAGTACCAAGTGTAAAATGAAAAGTGAAAAGCAATTGTTGGTTGGTAATGGGAACAATTTAAGATGCACTAACGAAAAGGGAGTGTTAGATGACTGTAGTATATCCCCGTTAAAGCATCCACATTCAATAGTAGCAGGTCTAAATGCATTTTACATGACTTCATTTCCTCTTCCTTGCTGATTGGTAATAAATACAAATACACACAATCACGGGAATACAAGTATACAACAGCCACATCTAGGCCTAACCAACTTTCCCCATGTTCTGCAAACATGGCAAAAAGGGATTTTAAGGTTCCCAGAAGTCAGAGTCTAAAACCTCGAGGATGCATTTGGTTGTGAGGTATTACTTGGAGTACTATTTGGTACTTGGTATTGCTGAAACTTTGAGTTTTTCATTGTATTGAAATGAACTGATAAGTTTGGCCTGATAATAAATTCTAGATGTTCTTATTATGCCAAAAGAAAGGGTTACATAACCAAATTAGTTTTTTTCAATACCACTGAAGTTTGGTATAACTGGTATGAAATCAATTTATAATGGAACAATAAATTGTTGCATCTATTTCCAGAAATTTTGAAGCTTTACAAACTTAAAAAAGGTCTTAAAAGGAAATACCTGATCAACAGCAACCATGTTGAGTTTCAAGGTATCCATAGCTGTAATGAAATGCTGCACACATTCCGCTACAATTGCAGCTGAACCTGTAGTAGATGCAGCAGCAGAAGCTCGATGCTCATATGTGGCAGGAATCCCAGAAGAAACTAAACGATTAAGAGCAGCAGGACAATCCATTTTATAGATTTCAGTAAAACGCTCAATACTAGGGAGTGCACCCACAAGAGATGAAGTTAGGGTTTTGAATTGAGCAATCAACTTTAAACACTCAGGTTCATACACCGATGATGTGATTAAATCACGTACATAAGCTTTTTCTAGCTTTTCTGTTGCTTTAATAATTGCATACAGATCAGCAAAAGTATCATACATATCTCGCTCTCTCTTGTCATTCCATAGTTTTACATCCATTAGAAATTATCTCTTTTGATTTCCCTAATTAACTGGATTGAAGACCAAATCGAACAGAAAAAAATGTATCGAATTTATGGAATAACAAAGCTTACCGAATAGGGATATAGATCGCAAAGGAAACCCTAGGAAAAGATTTGATGTCAATGTGAGAAAGATATTAACTACGTTTGAAAGTAATGATGAAATTGCAGCGAAGAAGAAGAGGAAAGGATGGAGGGGATACGTGTGTTATGAGAAGAAGACTGGGTCTCGCCAAGTAGAGATGGCAAAATCTGGCCCGACCTGCGGGTTGGACCTTGATGCACTTTTAGAAAAGGGCTGCAAGGAAATTGTTTCGAGGGATAAGAATAGAAAAGACTTGAGTTTTTAAGGTGACCTACAAAAAATTGGAGCGATTAATTTAGTCTCATCCAATGAAAGTAGTTATAAGGTATCTTAAAAAATAGAAAATATCTATATTAGTATTTTTTATCTTTACATTAAACTTAAACGTATATCATTTATATTCATAATCATCTTGGATACTTCTTTTTTCCTTTTCTATATGTATCAATTGAAAAAAAAATTCCATCATTTTGATTTTGATTGAAATCAAACATCATCGACCAAACAAACTTTAGAATTAATTATTTGAGCTTAAAACAAAAATTCATTAACTTTAAAGTTGAAACTTAGAACATCAAAACTAATTCTAGTTAAACAAACAACGGAAACATGATAGTAGTTGTGTCCAAACTTAGATTTTATTGTTTGAAATTAAAAAATTGATCTAAATTTTCTCTAGGATTTACAATTGCAAAAACATAATCGGTATGTAAAAGTTGATTTTATCCACCGATTATGGTTGATGTTCTTAAGAAATGAAGAACACCAACCATAATCGGTAAGTAAAATTGATTGTTATCTACGATTATTTTTGTGTCAACAAATTCAATTTTTTTTTACTAAAAATTAAGCATAATCGGTAGATAACATGAACCCGTGTCTACCGATTGTGAAAGCATAAAAGTTCAAAATTTGATAAGTTTTGCAAAAATTGTATTTGGGGCTACTTTCATAATCGGTAGATAATGGACATCACGAAACTACCGATTGTGAAAGTAGAGAAATTCGAAATTTTATTTATTTTGCTAAATTTCAATTTGGGGCTACTATTACAATTGGTAGATAATGAAAATCACGAAACAATTGATTGTGAAAGTAGAGAAATTCGAAGTTTTATTAAAAAAAAAATTAAATTTAGGGCAACTATCACAATCGGTAGATAACGAACATCAGGAAACAACCGATTGTGAAAGTAGAGAAATTTGAATTTTTATTAGTTTTGAAAAAATTAAATTTGGGGCAACTATCACAATCGGTAGATAACGAACATCAGGAAACTACCGATTATGAAAGTAAAAAAATTTAAAATTTTACTAGTTTTGAAGAAAAAAAAAATGGGGCAACTATCACAATCCGCAGATAATGAACATCACTAAACTACCGATTTTGAAAGTAGAGAAATTTGAAGTTATACTAGTTTTGAAAAAAAAAATGGGGTAACTATCATAATCGGTAGATAATGAACATCACGAAACTACTGATTTTGAAAGTAGAGAAATTTAAAGTTTTACTAGTTTTGAAAAAAATAAATTTGGGGAAGCTATCATAATCGATAGATAACGAACATTAGGAAACTACCGATTGTGAAAGTAGAGAAATTTGAAATTATACTAGTTTTGCAAATAAATAAATTTGGGGCAACTATCATAATCGGTAGATAATGAACATCACGAAACTACCGATTTTGAAAGTAGAAAAATTCAAAGTCTTACTAGTTTTGAAAATAAATAAAGGGTAACTATCACAATCGGTAGATAACAAACATCAGGAACTACCGATTGTGAAAGTAGAGAAATTCAAAGTTTTACTAGTTTTGAAAAATAAATAAATTTGGGGCGACTATCTCAATCGGTAGATAATGAGCATCATAAAACTACCGATTTTGAAAGTAGAGAAATTCGAAGTTTTACTAGTTTTGAAGATAAATAAATTTGGGGCGACTATCACAATCGGTAGATAATGAACATCACGAAACTACTGATTGTGCTTAATTTACATGTTTAGAGTGTCAAATACATACTTGTTACAGATATAATTCTTTCATATTACTTGTTATTATGTTTGTTTTCTATCTTACGTATTATATCAGGTAAATCATTCGAGAATGAGCTACAAAGTGCTAAAAGAGTAAGGAAGTGAAGTGTTATTGATGAAGAAGAGCCAGAGACTAAATTCGACTCATTAAAATCCAGTATTTATTATGATCATATTGTAGAGAATTCAAATACGAAGTGAACGCAAAAAGAATGAGGTCGTTCCGAGTTCGGACGAAAAACTTATGGGTAAAACAACCGAAATAAAGAGTGAAACACACAGGTATATAATGGGAAACCCGAGACTACCGATTATAGGCAGTTTAGGACACATACAAAGTACGTTTTAGAGGTCTTATAATCGATAGATATGATGGGTATCGAGCCTACCGATTATGGGCACTTTTGGGTATATAAAACTTGAGTTTCTGGGATATTACAATCGGGAAAAAGATGAGGAACGAGACTACCGATTATGGCAAGTTTGGATACATAAAACTTGAGTTTTTGGGACATTACAATCGGGAGAAAGATAAGGAACGATACTACCGATTATGGCAAGTTTGGGTACATAAAATTTGAGTTTTTGGGACATTACAATCGGGAGAAAGATTGGGAACGAAACTACCGATTGTGAAAGTAGAGAAATTTGAAATTCTATTAGTTTTGAAAAAATTAAATTTGGGGCAACTATCACAATCGGTAGATAATGAATATCATGAAACTACCAATTGTGAAAGTAAAAAAAATCAGAGTTTTATTATTTTTAAAATAAATAAATTTGGAGCAACTATCACAATCGGTATATAATAAACATCAAGAAACTACCGATTGTGCTTCTATTTTGGAACAAAAAAGTATAATCGGAAGATAACGTACTATATTATCTACCGATTCTGAGACGTTAATGACGCTGAATGTATTCAATCGTCATCTCTAATCGTTATTGAACCTTCAACATGATATTCTAAATGATGTTTTCACCTTCTTCTTCATACTCATCCATTTTTGTTATTGATTTTAGGTAAACCTAGTTTTCTCAAACTTTTTCTTCTTCTTCTCTAATACACTCTCTATTTATTTGTAAAACTATAACTCAAATGATTTTCTCTAACACTAACATAATCAAAATTAATTAACTAATTAAGCAAGGGTAGATTAGTTATTATGAAAAAATGTATGGATAAGGGGTGTGTTGATATTACTTCGTAATGACCCTATTTTGTTTTATTAGTCGCCCCAAATTCTTTTTGGGTCGCCTTAAAAAACGCCAATTAAAAAAGGGACATGAAGTAGTAATTTCCAAAACCTATTATCCTACTAATTTTTAAATGGCCAAAATACCCTCAATTAATTTGTGATAATAAAATTAATTAACTAAACTAATTAATGTCAGTGATTATATTAGATTAATGATTGATGTGTGTTGTAGGTGCAACAAATTAATTATTTTATTTTCTACTTAATTAATGAATAATATAATAAAAGTAAGGTTCGATCCCTCGAAGAGCAAGAAGTTTTAGTTGTTGAAAAATGTCACAAAGGGGTTTTGTAAAAAAATTTGAATAAATTAAATTGATTTTTTTAAGAGTATGAGGTTGAAATCAATAAAGAAAAATATGATCAAGGAATCCTTCTTCGTTACTAAATATTAATTAAATTGATATATTCACCTATTATTGTTAATCATAAATTATTACCAACCGTGGAATAGCAGCTAGATTAGTGTTATCCCCTAATTCCTTATATCACTGAATACGGAAGCTCTCCAATACCAGATTATATTCTCCTAAACCACCTAGTAGTAGCTCACTCTAGATGTAATTTGATCGAACGCATACTATTTTATGAATTTATAGGTTGATCCTAGTAGTTAGACTCTTAGATCAAGGTCCACTTTTTAGGGTTGTTTTTATACACAATTGCTCCACAGAATCCTCTACGAGGTCTTGAATTCTCTACTTGTGTAAAGAAATTAGTAGACTATTACACTTATCTTCCAAATCTTTACTAGCTCTAAATTAATTAATAAAACAATTCAGTTGGCCAGCTAAACAGTTATATAAATAATTTATTAATTAATATTAGTAAAAACAAACTATAATTATATGAAGAACTCAAAATAGGTTTTTATAAAAATTTAAATCATATTTGGAATTAGGAACTCAATCAATGAAATAATTAGCTACACACACTGAAGTTTGTTACAATCAAGTTAAAGAAATATTAAAGTTTAGCAAACTCTTGTGATGAACCAAGCTAGTGATGCTATTGTCTCCAGTTGAAGTCTTGTACACCGCAAGAACAATTAGTTCATAGCTACTGATTTTCTAATGAATTTTTCATCCAAGACTTTTAACAAACAACTTGCGTGCATAAAACTCAGGTTGAGAAGGTGCGTTTTGGTGGTGATTTGAGTATCTATTTATGAATTTTAAAATCGGCACATATAAGTGAAAAACCCAATCCTTGTTGAACTGTCGGTTCCACTTCCAGATAACCAACAAGTTTAAATTCTTGTTTTATCCATAACGTTTTCATACGAACTCAGAATGACCTCATTCTTTCGACGTTGGCTTTGTTTCTTCGTTCTCACGAGATGATGACAAGAAATCATGGATTTGAACAAGTTACTCTTGGTCTTGGTTCCTTATTCCTTTGTAGCATTTCTTTTCTTGCAGAATTAAGTGTCATTTCACTTCTTTGGGACGATTCCACCTAATAAAGATAAATAAACAAAAACAGGCGTAATATACAATAATTTACAAGAAATCTAGCAAATAAGAACATGAAATTGACCCTTTAAATATGAAAATTACGCACTTATCTATGATTCAATTTATAGTTAATGTTTGAAAATCAAAATCTATTTTTCTTTTTGTTTTCGTTTTTAGAGGAAGAAGCAGCAGAAGAAATGTCCCAATCGTAAACTAATTTACGGCTAGAAATTGAGAACTTCCCAATCGTAAATATCAATTTACAGGTAGCAAGTATGTCTTACGGTTGGGAAATTCCTAGACGTAAACTGAACAAAAAACTTATTTTTTTATATTATTTTTGCAAGTTAGGACAACTTACGGTTGAGAATCGATCATTATGGTTGGGATTTTTTTCCTTTACGACTAGGAATCAGTCATTACAATTGAGAATGTTTTCCTTTACGGTTGGAAATACCTAGATGTAAACTAACAAAAACCTATGATTTTTTTTTGAACTCATAACTACTTACGACTAGGAAAATGTCAATTACGGTTGGATAAAATCTATACCTACAAATGAAAAAAAAAGCAAATATATAAATAACTTACGGTTGGGAGTTCTTATTTTTTCAAACGTCGAAACCACCTACGGTTGGAAAAATAAGCGTAATGGATAATTTACGGTTGGGAAAATAAGAACTCCTAACAGTAGACATTTCATAAACCAAATTTTAAACCCTAACTTGATCCAATCTCATATATTTAACCAATCAAAAGCATAAATAAATGGTGGGTTTATCAATTATTACCCAATAGCAACCATTTCTAGAGTATTTACCTAATCGCCGTTGAAGAAGAAAAAAGAGGAAGAAAAGGAGACGACGGGGAAAAATAAGAGAGGAAGAAGTGGAGACGAGTAATTAGGTTTGTTAGTTTTTAGTTTTTGAATAAGATATAGGTTAGTTATGGGGGAAAGGTAATAATGCAGTAAAACTAATCAAATGGTATTTTTGAGCTTTTGCTATAGATTAGGTCCCCTATCACATCTCTCAAAACAATTTCCTTGCAGTTTCTATGATAATGTTCTTTCAGAAGTTGCTTACCCATTTCTTCCTAAAAGTAAAAAAAATCAGAAGTTACGTTGACAACAAAATTTGAGATTGACTTTTAAAAGCAAAAAAAAAAACTTTACACAAAAACAAACTTTTTGTAAAGCATTTTTTTTGTATCAACATCATTTGATGTTTTTATACATCTTATAGGGTGTTTGGATACCAAAAATCGAAGCAAAAATATTTTGCTTCACAAAAGTTTTTTTTTTTTGTTTCTATAAGTAATTCCAAAATTATGTACCCAAACTAACTTATGACTTTTTTTTGCTTCCAAAAGTTAAAATGTAACTTCTTAAGTGGTATCCAAATAATAATTATAGTCTTTTTGGATACATATCCAGAAGTAGCTTTTCAAATTATATAAGTCAAAAAGCAAGAAGTTAGTTTGGGTATAAAATTTCAAATCGACTTCTAGAAGCAAAAATGTCAACTTCTTTTGAAGCAAAATCTTTTTGCTTCTAACTTCTGATATCCATGCGTGTTATTATTATTATTTATTATTTTTTTGATATGCGAAAGTCGAACCCAGGTCCCTACCTAAACCCATCCAGGTAGATTGGTTCTACTGCCAGAATCATCCCGTAAAACCCCATTATATAACTACACTAATATAAATACAAACCTTTATGGTGGGGATTGAACCCTCACTTATTTCGTACTGGAATTGATGAAAACCCATTGAGCTATAAGCATAGATCCCATTGAGCTATTATACTTTTAACAAACTTGGTTACAGAGACTTAAATAAATTTCTTATGGAATTAAAAACTTTAAAGGATTTTCTTACTAAAATAAATTTCTTACAAAATTTACAAAAAAGAAACTTTAAACGATTCGAACCCTTGATCTATTATGTCTTAAACTAAGGACCATTCAACAGTGCCATCATATGCTCGCTGATTATGTTTTAGATATTATAACTGAGTAAAAAAATGTTTTAAAATATTATAAATATACCTTATTTATATCAAAAAATTATAGTACCTCGTTATAAATTATGTTAATAAAAACTTTTTGATATATCGAATATTATATGCTGGAATTTATATAAATAAAACGAATTATATATGTACGTATCCCATTTTGAATTCTTGATAAATCATAAATCGGATTTAACTTTCACGAATCCAAATAATATTTATATATTTACTCTTCCGTGTGTTCGATGAATACCCAGTTATTAACCAGGTCGGAGCCTCTAGCTCGAGGGCCTCCAGGCTCAGATATGTACGTTCTCAACTTAGATTTTTTTTTTTGTTTGCTGAGTAGACATCAACTTGACTGGGTAAGTAAAATGGATAATCAACCGTTGGGTTTTGGAACCCATTGATTGGAAGTGGGACCTACTAAATTCCATAGTCAAGATTTACACAGAAGATATTAGACAAAGAAATGTGTAAAATCTCCCGCTTGATCATCATCGTTACACGTTGAACTGAAGTCTAAAGAAGGAAGGAACTTGAGAACTCTCTCACTCAGACAAGAAAAACCTAAGAAAAAGTTTGAACTCAAATTAATCTCTTTTTAAGTATCACAGTTTTTATATTCTTATATAAGCATTTCTTAATTTTCTGATTTTTGGTAGTTATTTCAGATGACTTTGGTTCTTAGTGGTTGTCTGAATCTAAATTTATCCAGAATCTCCAGCTATAAGTTTCAGAAAAGAAATACTTTTGGTAATTAAACTCTCAATCTTTCACATTTGGGATTTCTAAATGTTTTATATTCAATTCTACTTACATGATTTATTCCTTAATCAGGGCAATGTAAAACAACGACCAAGATGCTCGTGAGAGCTTCCATAGATGAGGATGATGATGAAACTGGCCGAGCTATTGTGACAACATCTGACATCAGCAGAAGTAGTAGCTTTCATGTCAATGCTTTGGTCACTGCTGTTGCAGGTTTGTCAAGTGTAATCATTATTCTTTTCCTATTACAGGTTTTGGTAGAGTTTTTCTTCATAGGTTCTCCAAAACTTACTGTTTAATCTTAGAATATCTCTTTAGAGTAGAAAGTTGGGGATACTATATACTTCCCCCGTTTCTGGAAAAGAGGTACTATCACTTTTTCAATTTAACCTATTTTTAGACTAAAATGAAAAAACCAAATGTCACATAAAGTAAGAGTAATAATTTGGCTATGCATTTTTTCACATATTTGTGATCCCATGTTTTTTCTTTTTGGTTTTCCTTTTAATAGTTTCTGCAATTTTATTTCAATGTAACCCTAGTACTCTTCATTTTTTTCCCAATGATTTCAGCTTCAAGTTTGGTTGCAATCGATCCTGCTACGGCTTTGACTTTGAAAGACTTATGGTAAAAATCTTCATACTCATGTCAGTCAAATTATTTTATGTTGTGCGCTTGGGGTTTCAATGCTTGAACACTGTTAGTGCTCTGAAATGTCAAAAGGATTCCGGTAATCTTTTTTAAATAGCCAGTCAAACATAATTATTGTTAGTGAAAATATGGAAACTGATCTTGCAGTAGAAAACTGAATGGATTTCTCTTACAAGCTTACTTCTGAGTTCTGATACCATATATCTAGATTCGTGACATTGTTATTTTTTGTACACTTATCTCATCTGTTCAGTTCATGAGCAGATTTAACTCGGCAATATGATTGCTCAGTGTCCTGAGGCAAACTTGTAAGGCAGGCCAGATAAATTATTAGTTCGTCATTCCTAAAAAACAATTGGTATAGTTACTCAAATTTTTAAGAAATTTCGGCAAATTTTTTTGGGGGCAAGAGATGGCCTTGTAGTACCAGTACTTCGTACTACCATTCATGCCAACTCATGTTTCTGATCTCCGTACAACTTCTAGTTGCATAAGTTATATGTGTGTCTCATTATGCGCACTTGTTTTCGTACTAGTCACGAAGGAGCAGCATACATCCCTACTTTGGCAGATATAGGGTTTGGGGATTGGTTTGGAGGCGTATTATTTTCAGCTGGACAAAACGCTAATGAAGCAGTTCAGGACCAGTTGTCAGCTCTCAGTTTTACTAGGTTTTGAGCTGCTTTATTTACTTTTGATTCAGCTTTATTCAACATCTCTTGTCTGCCCTTGACAACTTCTTATTCGTTCCAGTTTAGCAGTTATTTTCGGGGCAGGGCTTGTAACTAGCTTATCTCCTTGTACACTTAGTGTCCTTCCACTGACTCTTGGTTACATTGGTGAGCAAGAACATCGTTTAACTCTTGTCATTAACTTTTCATATATTTTTTGGTACTCCTCCGGTGATTGCATAAGATTTCATGTTTGGTTCTGATTGATACTTGTTTGGACAATCAGGGGCATTTGGATCTGGGAAAAGCAGAGGGCAGGTAATGATGCTTGAAAAATGAGCTCTTGTTGGTTTTCGGTTCCTCTATTTCTCGTGCATTGTTTGAATTTTGAGCTATATTTTCATGGATCCGTATCCTCATATTCTTATGTTGCTCAATGTATCAAGTCTATATTTTCTCTTTTTATGTTAAACTTAGGATTTCTGCTCCTCTTTTTTTGGTTTATCTTCTTTCTTCTTTGTAAACAATACTCTCAGTGTTTCTTTTGTGGTCAGATTGTGGGGGATTCAGTTGCTTTCTCATTGGGACTAGCAACAACATTAGCAATCCTAGGCGTGGCTGCCTCTGTTGCTGGGAAGGCTTACGGACAAGTAGGGCAGGGACTACCTGTGTTTGCTTCTGGCTTGGCTGTGATTATGGGTTTAAATCTGTTGGAGGTAACTAATCACTATATCAAACTTGATGCCACGACTGAGTACTTCTGTTATTAATGTAGAAGGGATGGTTAAGGAAGAACATAGCCATATGTGGGTTTTCTAGGTATATTGTGCACAAAACAATTACGCTATGGACTGAGGAGCTGAATATTGAACACCAGACACCTTTTCCAGTGACAAATCAATCTATAAACCATAAATCATGCAACCTTAGGCGTTGTAAATTAGTACCTTGAATGTTGTATATTTGGCTACCCTGTCTGCAAAAGTTTGGTGTTCATAGTCGTTGGATTAGACACTACTAAACTAATACAACGTTTATAAATTTGGGCCAGGTGTCTAACTGCTGGATGAAAGTTCTAGGCTCACATGTCCTTTTGTCAGTGGGACATCTAGTGTTCTATCCTATGGGAGAAGAAAAGTTTGAAATCTAGAAGAAACCTCTGAATCACCCCCTCCCCTTGTCAACAAAATCATGTCACGTTGAATAAACACATTTTTAAAGATTGAAAAATGTCTAAAGAGTTAACTTTTAGTGATTTTGGGAATTGTTAGTGTATGCTTTCCCCATACAAGACTTAATTTAACCGAGTAAGATTTTCTATCTGCTGTTCCAAAGGCTTTTCCTACAAATCCCCTCCTTCGCTATGAGAAGAAATTAGATTATTGAATTATCTTGTCAAAATGTTATTATGTTTAAGTTTACCACTCTCCAGTAATTGGATTTATAAATTTTTAGTGTTGCTAAAATCACGTAATATACTAGTATCTGTGACATTCCCCATGCTATTGCCATCTTTCTGATCCTTCGAGGATTGTCTGTTTATGTATGTCACCATATGATTTTGTTGTTACTATCATACTAATCTTTTATATACCCATGCTGTTGTTCTTTTCATACAGGTTATTGAGTTGCGACTCCCCTCCTTTTTCGACAACTTCGACCCACGTGCTGCGGCTGCTAATTTTCCTTCAAGTATCTGTCTTACCCTGACACTTTCAACACTTTTCGGAGTATAATCAGTTCAGTCAAAGCTGACTGTTAGCACTCTGTTCTCAACCTGTATGCCCTGAACTTATGAAAAGTTGATTTTTTAGGTGTACAAGCATATTTGGCTGGACTTACATTTGCGCTGGCTGCCTCACCTTGCAGTACACCTGTACTAGCCACTCTGCTTGGATACGTAGCAACGTCCAAGGTATTGCTGCATTTTTATTACGTGAATTCCTTGCTATCTTTAGGATTTCTTCCTCACAGGAATTAATTATATCTAGCGTATGGTTATTCAACTGAATTCATCTGTAACTGAAACCTACGAGATTGTGGATATTCATATTTATTTTGATCATAGAGAATAATAAGGGGACGATTACAAATTGTTCACATAATATTTTAGCATCATTTGATCAGCATTAGTATTATGTGCTTGTCTGGAAATTTCCTTTGAGATTTCCATGGGGCCACATCTCCAGCATTATGATTATGGTTCATTATGTAACAGGACCCCATTGTAGGAGGTAGCTTGCTGCTGACGTACACCACTGGCTATGTAGCTCCACTTCTTCTTGCCGCATCTTTTGCTGGTGCATTGCAGGTATACTTCTGCTCAACTTTGTTAAACCAAAAAGACTATCTGAGAGAACTTAGTGATATCATTAATCTGGATATCGTCATCTACTTTACTTGGATAGTTGGATGATTTATTCTTTCTTTCTTCACTATCTAATCAAATCAGTAAGGATAACTTAAAACTATTCACTGAAGTGCATGTCTTGTTTGATGTGCAGAGTTTGTTATCATTTCGCAAATTCTCGGCATGGATTAACCCTACAAGGTAATTCTTAGTTGAATAATGTCTTTGGATGATTTCACACCCAACTTTATTACTGCTATTCATTCAAAATTCAAGCGTTTGGTTGGTTCCACGGTAACATTAGCATGGGTGACCAAAGGCCCGTCATTTAATTGGTGGGTATTTTATTCATTATTGATGGTGGAAACCAAAACCAATTGAGCACCAGTTCTGCCAATTTTCAGTTACCAGGTACAAGATCTATTCCTTGTCCATCACCTCTATGGTGCCTTGACCTTAACCATTAAAATTAATGACTTGATCCACTGCTTTTTTTAGTCTGATTTTGTCAACCCACTTATACATACTCCATATTATTGGTGAAAACGACTGGGAACCCAAAATTGTCCAGAAGCTAGTTGTTTTTTTCTTTCACACGTATGGTTGGACAAATTTAGATCCTAAACTAATGGTGGCTTTTTGAAGTTAATGATGGTCCAACATGCTTGAAACTAACTGTTTTGCAGTGGTGCACTCCTGTTGGGAGGAGGCATTTACACTTTCTTGGATAGGCTCTTCCCTGTGACAATGGCAATGTAGGGATCAAGTTTTGTGGAAACAATTGCTAGGATGCAAATTTGTATGTGAGTTGACAGTTACACTCCCTTAAAAATTTGTATGTGAGTTGTTCTATATCTATATTGTTTTACACTCACTTAATCTTATTATAAAAAATGTGAAAAGACAAAGCTTGTTACTGTTAACAGTTACACGTTTAACTATCTTGTTGCCCATTGCCCACCATGGATATACATTATATATACTTCCTCATTCTTACATCACAAGTTCTAGTTAAAGCACGGTAATGAAACAATAGACCACAATTCTTAACCCCAGCAAACACTTCACGAAGTAATTGGTTGCTGCCTTATAAGGTCCAGCCGACATTCGTTATTTGGTGTGGGGTGATTCATGAAAAATCGGTAAGAAGCTCCTGTCACTGTGACATGGTCGGTTTTGCAAAGTAGTTTCCAGGCAAACTGGTAGGAAACTCTCCTGAAAGCCGCAATTACAGCATCATCAGAAGCTGATGAAAGTGAGATATGGTGGATAAAGATGTGTCTGTAACCACAACCCTGAAGATTATGGGAGCATTGGTTAAAATATTTTTAAAGGGTATTTGAATACCAGGAGCACATCAATCAGAAGTCAAAAATAAAAAAAGTGCTTTCTCACTTTTTTTATTTCTAGAAATTAATCTCAAACTTTTTTATCAATCTAACTTTTTGAATTTTTTTCTTTTAGAGGTTAAAAAATAACTTTTGAGTGTATCCAAACACCTCTTAGGATTGTACTGTTGTTCCAATATAAAAAATAAATTTTTCAATTTGGTCTTATTTCATGTAGTCCTAAGTTTATTTGATCCACCGATAAATACGAGACTTTAGTTTAGTCCTTATTTATTTAAAAATGTCAAAATAACTAAATTATGTTATGCAATAATATTTGATGGATTTACACCATATGTACACCACCACCTTTACATCTCCTACCATCCTTACACATTCTTATTTATCTTGTAACCTCCACCTTAAGTGTATGTTAATGGCTAGTAATGGTTGCATGTCATTACCTCTAATACTTAATGGCATTATCCATTCATTCTATTGTATAACCCATAAATAGAGGTCCTTACACAATTGTATTTGAAACTAATCCCAATGAGAATTCTTCTTCATTTTCTCTCTACTTTCTATGTGTCATTTTAGTTCATAACACATTATCATGCATGTAATTCTAATCACTGAGCAATACATTACGATCGGCTCACGATTTTCTTTTGTTTTTTAAAACACAATCAGTCATTGTTTTTGGTTTTATTAAAACTAAAACCTATTTTTTTAAAATTAGGTTTAATTTTATACGAGTACAAACAAAACAGATATTTATGTATACCTGTTAGCTTGTCTCGGTAATCATTTTTTTGTAACTCTAGAATCATATTTTTTTATATATAGTTACATCATATGAGAACATACAACGTTGATAGAGACGTGATTCTTTTTCCATTGTCGTTCACATGTCCAAATTCATAATATACTACATCATCCGTAAATTAGTAGATCTTATAGATTTTTTTTAATTGTTATTTATCTAGTAAGGTTGTTGAAATCGACAAGTACTATATTCTTTTGTTTTAACCCATATACACTCAAATTAATTTTAAGAATATTTATGCATTTCACTTGGTTGTAACCAAATCATGTGAGGTAAGTATATTTCTTTCTTAACCTTTTTCTTTGGTTACACTTACAATAAGTTTTTTTCTTCCGATTCAGCGGGAAATTATACGATAATTTTGTCTATTGATTTTGATAAATCGTAAAAACTAATTAATATTGATTTTTCTCCATTGTTCTTATAATAAGATGGGAGAAAATAAATTGGCATATATTTTTATACTTTTGGCAATATGGGTTTTCACTAATATATAGTGAACCATTGATTTCTATTCCATACAAGAAATCCTCCGTAACCACAATTTGGATATCTTTAGCCAGTATCATGGTTATCTACCAAGTTTGAGTTTCCCTTGAAAATACAAGGCAACATTAAGTTTTGCCGGTTTTTACATAACGACGGAATAGATTTCTATTCTCTAATAACAAGAAATCTCTAACTTGGTAATTTTCGCCAATTCAAAAAGAATTGCACGGATTGTAGGTTTACAAGTAACCTTATCCATCAAATATGGTTTTATTTAATAATAAATCATTGGTTGATATTCCTTACAAGCAACCATTCATCAACCACAAAGTTGAATTATTATTTTTTCCCCTAAAAAGAAAATAATGATAGTAGTTTCATTATTTTTAAAGAAGCGTTTTCTCTATCTATCCTAAAGGGATGAAATACCTCTATGGTCAAACCAATTGCAAATACCAATTAAACGAGAAATTGTTGTATTCTTGAAAAATATTGAGCAATTTTCTTTTTCTAATAATCTCCAAAATTTGGTTTTGTTCCACTTGTAGTGGAATACACAAGGACACTAAAGATCACTGGGTGCGCACCCGGCTAGGTGCAAAATATATGAGAACGAAACTTGAAGTTTTCATATATGAGATGCAAAAAAAAAAAAATCCATCCTAACCACGGGGAGAGTATACACTACTAGAAGATATTGGGGTTAATTAACTTATAAGTTATATCAATCTCTCTCCCAGCATGATCAATTTGAGAAAGGCTGTCAATAATAATAGGTGTGAAACATCTCATTTTGGTTTTATATTAGCGTTTTCCTCTTGAAAGGCAAATCCAAAAACACACAGTAACAAGTAGCGTTTTAGAATAAGCTACAGATAGTGCTTCAATAGAGTCTATCAAAACAAGATCCACACTCTCATAGTTTATGTCTCCTCACTGGAAGATGAGGAGATTACATTGCACGTGGCCACTGGTACCAGTAACTGATTGAATTTTTCAATATATGCATACATTTGAGAATTATGTGGGATCATAGTATGATAATAGATGGTGGTTGTTAACCCTTTTGCATAGAAATATCGACATATGTGATCGGTTTGCATACAATCCAAATTAGGTTGGATTAATCTCTCGATTGGTGCAATTTTAGATCCACGACTTAACACCTTAAAAATACCAAACCTATTAGCTACATGTTGGTGTAGTCATGACGCGTCATATGAGAAATATATTCGTTGTAAAAACGATTTGAGGGTTTTATTTTAGCTCAGACCCTAGGATTGGTTCAATATTTTGTTCTCCTTGTATGATCTATTTGGCGTGGTAGTCCTTTAAGGACTTGTATTGCATTTAAACAAGAAATATGGTCGGATAATATTTAAATTTGTGATCCATTGAGGATTCAAATTATATTCAGGCAACCACCTGACTCGATTATGTCAGGTTCAACAATCCTTTATGTGTTTTTAGAAATTTGGTACAAAGCCAAAAATCCAGAATAATTGATGATATCAACTTTATAGGTCTCTTTAAGAGTCCTTAAAAACACTAAATTCCACGCTTAGCAGCATAAATTCTACAATTTCCTTATTTGCCCAATTAAGAATTATGTTAGCATAAAGCTTGTCAATTAACTAGACTATAAATTTTGATGCTTATTTTTCTAAACTCATGATTTAGTTAACATCCACAAAGACATCAAAAGTTGTACTTTTTTTCTTTCGTTTCAGGTTTTGTCTCATGTGGTTTTTCTGACAAGATTTTAACGAGGCAAAATTGACGTTGAATTTTCATTCAAAATGTTGATATTGTGCTCTTTTTCCTTCGTCCAAATTTTGTCCCATCGGGTTTTATTGGCAAGGTTTTAGTGAGGCAATTTAATTCGACATTGTGGTCATCAAATGAGGAGTTATATTAATTTTGGTTATTGGGGGATTCCAACTATAAACTAGGTCATTTTGTTAGACAAAATCAACATAACCATCTCTTAAAAATTTGGATGTCCTTATGAACCCCATACGGTATGATTACAATATACCATTTTGATCACTTACGGTAATGTATGTATATCTTGGATCTTCGTTGAACAAACTACATCAACTACTTCTGCAAATTATCTCGGGAAGCTAGAAATCCATGACACAAGTCCTCAATGTGTTGAAGAAGAACGCAGACATTGCAAGAGTATTACTCGAAGACAACACCGATTGTGTGACACCAAAGAAGACTTCATCAGCTATCAAATTTCTTCAAGAAATCATCGCAATCTTCTATACTCAAGAAATTGGTTAGCTAGTCAAATTGGATTGCATCGATTTGTAAGCCAAGAATTTACTGAGGTACTCATCAGGGGGAGCGCCACCATAAAAGGTGAATTTACTAGACTTATCGCGTTGTACTCTTTTTCCTTCGTCAAGGTTTTTTTTCCACTGCCCACTGGGTTTTCCTTGTCAAGGTTTTAATGAGGCAGCATATGCGTGTCCAACACTACTCTATATGTTTTGTATTCTTTTTCCTTCACTTAGGTTTTTCCCTTCGGGTTTTCCTAACAAGATTTTAACGAGGCAATGTTAGTAGTGTGGTGTCATCCAAGGGGGAGTGTTATGAAATAATATTTGGTGGATTTACACACACTTACACCACCACCTTTACATCTCCTGTCATCCTTACTCATTCTTATTTATCTTGTAACCTCCACCTTAAGTGTATGTTAATGGCTAGTAATGGTTGCATGCCATTACCTCTAATACTTAATAGTATTAACCATCCACTCTATTGTATGACCTATAAATAGATGTCCTTACGCAATTGTATTTGAAACTAATCCCAATGAGATTTTTTCTTCATTTTCTCTCTACTTTCTATGTGTCATTTTAGTTCATAACAAATTATCCTTTTTTCTCTCTTTTATTTTCCCTCTCTTCATAAAATAAAGAAAAAAAAATAAAAAATAAAAATCTCTCGAACTATAAGTAGGAAATTAATAAGTGTTATATATTCGGGAAGCTCTCAACGAGATCTATACAACGAGTACCCATTTCACTATTTTTCTAAGCTTTAATCTTCACGGTATTGGTAATGTTAATTCATACTAAAAAATGAACAATATTATATGGTTCATTTTGTAAAATGAACTCTTAAAACGGTAGTTCATTCTAGCATTTTATTTTGTAAAATAAACTCGTAATGGTAGTTCATTCTAGCAGTTCATTTTGTAAAATTAACTCGTAATGGGAGTTCATTCTAGCAGTTCATTTTGTGGAATGAACTCGCTATGGGAGTTCATTCTAGCAGTTCAGTTTGTAGAATGAATTCATTCTAGCATGTAAAGGAAATTCATTCTTTAAAATGAACTCGCATAGTTAGTTCATTCTAGCAGTTCATTTTGTAGAATGAACCCGTGATGAGAGTTTATCTAGCAATTCATTTTGTAGAATGAACTTATAATGGCGGTTCATTTTAGCATGTGATGATAGTTCAATTGAATTCTAGAAAGAACGAAAAATGAATCTAAACAACGACTCAATTGAAAGCATGCTGGAAATTTAATTTGCTAGTTCATTCACCATGGATACATATAGAAAGAAAAATAGAGACACAGAGGAGTGATATAAATAAGACTAAAAAGGAAAGTTAAAACCACTTGGAGTAATTCAAACGAATCAAGTGGGTCGTAATGTGCATCCCGGTTTTAGAGGGGTGCACAAATTTGGACTCTGATAGTTTTTACTTTTAAAAATACCCGCCATCTTCTAGAAGGTCGATCCCGTAATAAAATGCAAGAATACCTTTCTGTATATAACTAATCTTACCCCACTAAATACACATTAAGTTCTCTGATGTTTTTTTTCTTTCCTTTTCTACAACGGAAAAAACCCCTTAAACAACCAAATCCAAAATTTCAACAATATTCATACAAAATTAAGAAAAATCAGTTTTGTAATACGCTCAGAAGATCAATAACCTCGATAAAAAAATTTATTTAAAGAAACTAGGGTTTGTACTTTGAGGTAGATTTTAAAGATTTGATTCTCGTATCAAGAATATAAAGCACAACGTAGTTATAAAGAGCGGCTGGGATTTCGTTAAAGAGTGGTCAGGATTATAGGATCCGTTTTTAGGTGCTAATAAAGTGTGGTCTGGATTTAAAGTTTATACAGGTATGATGAGGAAGGTCATTGGATGGTTGGGATTCCGTGATGGGTTTCTAGATCGACGTCTGCGGTTTAATCGAAAGGGTTCATTCATAGTAATAAAACTTCTCAAATTTCTCAATTCTCAGTGTCAGATCGGATTCTCCAGGCAAGCGTTTCAAAACCCTATAAAGTATCAATCTTTATATATAAAGTCATCTATTCGCATTTCCCCTGCAAATTTCATACCAACACTTGCAGAGAATTAAATAGTTCTTTGTAGACACGTTTTTTTTCCTTTGGAATTCGATTTGTTGATGCTATCTGATTAATGGAGTGGTGAAGATTGAGAAGTTTCTAATGTTGTTTTGTGGCATAATTTGTTGAAAAGAAGTTTGTCAGAATTTGAGATTTTTTTTCTTCTAATGGCGTCGACACAGGTTTCGCGTAAACAAGATCTCGAAGCTGAAAAATGCAAAGTATTGATTTAGTTCATTTGGCATTATGAAATGCACATGTATATTCTTCTAGTGTTTGTAGTAATCTATTGAAACCTTTTTGTGAATTTTTCATAAGGTTGGATCCGAATTTACAATTGAGCTAAATGTTGTTTTATTCTTAAGTTTAAGCTATCACCGGAAGTGTTGTAGTTGTTTACATTGTATTGATTCAACTTCTTAGGTAAAAAACATCCCCTTGAAATGTTCAACTACATAAACCTCAATAGAGGTCATCTTCCAAAGTTTTTTTCTTTCCTCAATGTCATATGATGACTGAATCTTTATTTCGGAATTTGGGGTTGAGCTACTGCTTTTCTTGATTTTTAATTCCAAAATTGAAGTCATCCTTGACATTGAGTTTGTTCTTATGTGTTTAAGTCTACAAATGCCCAATCTTATTTACTGTTTTTTTAAGGTTTCAAGTCCGGTTTTACTTTCAATTTTGTAAGCTTGGAAGTGAAATAGTTTGATGAACACTATTATTTATATACATTTTGAAACTTAAGAGCTCTAAACTAAAAAAGAATTATTAACTTTCAAGTAACAAGTTACATGACTCAAAAAATAATTGCATGAAAGAGCTTCTACAATTTTAAAATGTGTGGTTTTTCTCATCATTGTTGATTTGTTGTAGCTATTACTTATGTTAGATTTATCATGTTTTCTGACTATGTGGCACATATATACGGGGGACAACTCATCCCTGATTCAATCTCAGGGCTAGAAAAGCTGGAGGAGCTTAATCTTTCATCAAACATTCTGGAGTCATTGCCAGATTCTATTGGGTTGTTGGTGAATATGAAATACTTAAATATGTCCACTAACAAGTTTAAGACCCTCCATGACAGTATTATCAATTGCAGGTGAGATACTAATTTTTTTTGTTTCCTTTGGAAACCAATTTTATCTTTTAAAATATCAATTAAAAATACATCATCAATTTTTAATACAACTCGAGTCATTTCCTAAGTAGAGTAGTGTTATATAATGGAGATCATTATTGGAGTTGGAATAATTTTTTAACCAGCTGGCATATTTACCAACGAAAATTGCAGAATTGGCAGAAGCTCTTGGTCAGCCTCAAAAAAATTAGTTCCCTTCCCAGTTCCATTTATGAAATAAAGTCATTGCACCGTCTGGATGCCCACTTCATTCTCTTAATGGAAGAATTACACTAAGCAAGATTTGTTTTAGGCCACCCCATGATCCAATACTCAACCGAAAAATCCAATTTTTTCAAAAACTTACTAAGATATTTGGAGGACTACTTTTTATTTAGGTACTGGATCACATCGTTTTATCTTTTAGGTGGGTGCAATGTTTCGTCAGATCCATCCAAAGGCGTTTGTAACTCCAATAGTCAAGTTTTTGACACTCAAATTCCCTCAACTGTGCATCCAGATCTCTATGAATGTGACACATCCTTGATTCCATGTTCAATTGGCATAAATCCATGTCTTACTATTGCCACTGCTGCCGAGTATGCAAGTCGAAACCTAGATTATTGAAATATTTATATTATTGTTCTGCTTAGAAATTTATCTTATTATTATGCTAAACTAAATAACAAAGAAGATTTCACTGATATTAAAATACAATATTGTATTTATTCGGGGTTTTCTTAGATATTCTGCCAATCTTAATTTCACTATTCCTTCTTCTTTCAACAGATAAACAAAGAAGACGTTGGCCGATCTGTTTTTTACCCTTCTTTATTTCACCAATTATGCCATATGAACATGCTAGTATGTCCTTAACCACACAACGATTTCCCGTGTTAGGGATAAGAAACTAAAGATTACCCTTTGGGGTTCGACGACACATGAGCTGGGGAATGATCCAATTAGTTCAGACTCCCACCCAGGTGTAGATGGTGAGTTTTTGACAAGGGCCAGAATTATAAAATCGACCTTCTGCCTAGTTGCAGGAACATAGAAGTATCCGCGCATATTTCTGACTTCACATCAGAATACGAAATATTGTTTTTTTACTTATATTCCGCAAGAGAATTAAGTTCTACTTATATTCCGTAAGAGAATTAAGAATACAATCTCTACATAATAAGTCTCAAGCTCCTAAATGGGTTGCCCACTAGTATAGAGCAACTTGAGTCTTCTCTAAACAACTAAAAATATTTTAAATTGGCCTCGCAGCCTCCTCAATACTCATAATATCTATGCCGTATCGAACTAGTCTCAAGTCGTATAAAATTCCACAGTTGAATTCCTTGAACTAGCCTCGGGTGCGCATCGATGTTCTGGTAACATCTATCAAATTCGGGAATAACTAATGCTTAAACCCCAAAAGATACTCTAGCTTAACGTTTCGTTTGCAACAAACTCTTCTCAAATTGCTCTTCCGAGCTCAAATATACTACTTTAGCACTTTGCTTAAATATAAACCATATGCGCCACAATCAAGAATCAATGCCAAAAAGGACACATTGAACCTCTAAGCTAGGTCAACCCTAGCCTTTTCTTCTATCAGCGCCAAGTTAGCACTAGCTATTTGGCTTAGCACCATATTGGCACTAGTTAGCCACCTTAGCGCAAAAGGCACTAACTTTCCTGGCGCTAACCCTAGCATCTGAAAAGCGCCAACTAGCCTAACATGTCTTAGCTAGCACATCTTGGCCGGATAAGGCCTTAGCTAGCGCGTCACTACCTTAGCACCTTAATTCTATCACTAAAAGTGCTAACCCTAACCCTAGCGCCAAAGGCGTAAACTCTCTCGGCTAACTCTAGCCTGACGCGTCCGTGAGTACCGACCTCATTTGGCTGAGGCGCCCCTAAGAAATGGCCCCACCAGCGCTGATGCTTCCCAAGCCACTAAGATCCGACGCGCCCCTAAGTTAGCCTTAGCGCTGATGCGTTATTGGTAGCCATAGCGCTGACGCGTCCCCAAGCCACTAGCTCCTGATGCGTCCATAGCCACTAGGCTGATGCGCCCATACTAGCTCAAGCGCGCCCCTTAGCTCCTATGCGTTTATCTCATTGGCGTCCTTGGCGTCCTCAGCGGCCTACCATCTTTGGCATCCTCCACGTCCTAGCTCAAGCACGTCCCATAGTAGCCAATGCGCCCCTAACTCCTAGTGCGTCCAAGGATAATGCATCCCTTCCAAGCCATGCTCCAGTGCGCCCAAGCTTCTCTAGCGCTCCCATAGGGGCCAATGCGTCCCTAGTGTCCTCCATGACTTAGTCAATGAGTCTCTAGCTCTAGCACGTCTCTTGTCCTAACGTATTTATACTTAGCGACTTGGCCACAAGTGCATTTAGTGCCAACACCTTAGTGCTAATTATACTATTGAAGTGCTAACTTAAAACCTCCTTGACATTATCTTCCTAGCCCTAGTATAATTGATATTTACTAGAAGTTGTGCATATTGTTCTTACTCCTGAGATGTTAGCACATTAGCCTTTAATATTAAAAGAGCTAGCACATTCTTATTTGCGCTAAGTATCTAGTACTACCTTTGCTAGCTACTTCCCTCAGAAATACTCCTTTCTTCTCAATATTAGTCCAACATTAAATCTTATAGGAATTCTAATAGATTTTCTTGCTTAAGAAGCCCTCTACAATATTTGACCTCAAATGCCTCTCAGACTTACGATAAGTCACTTCTGAGCTAATACTTAGCCATTAAATATGTCATGTTACTTTCAAGCAAGTACATGACCATTAAACTTCCCAGACTTGACACTAATCAGTCTAACTATCAATCCAGTGAGTCGCACAACTTGCCTCACTGACTTAGTAAGTCATTTGACTTGACTTGACTTAATCAAAACCATAATGGCTTATGACTCTACTATTTCGGCGAGATATCAAATACAATATGAGGGTATTCTCATTGGGGTATTGGTCTGGCGGTCTACGATAATCGTGGGTGGTGACACCACTTCCACGAACAAGAAGGTAACAAGAAGTGGGCGGTTACAGAGAAGTTGAGAGGATGAAGAGTAGTGGTCAGACAGGTCTTCCCTACTTTCCGGGCACCACCCCACTACAACCTCCATAATCTTCACTTTTCCACCACTCCCTAACTTCCACGACTTACGAGAAATCAGTGTGACTCCTTTGAACTATAAATAGATGATTCTCATCTATTCGAAACATGAACACGACAATCAGTCAGGAGAAACTAAACATACATAATTAGTGATTCCTCTCAGAGAATCCTTTCTTCTTCACACATTACCTATCACACTGATATTTTCTCAACCTTCTTTGCTTCCCTCCCCTAATACCTACCCAAATCCTTTCCATCTTTGTAATCGAAGCAGGGCGTGAACGGCCATTTCTTGGTTTAGGCTCGTCATGTTCGAGCTTGATCTCTCGAACCTACCTGAAAGTACGATTTTACCATACATTTGTTTTCACCCTAAAACACCAGGTCCTACATCGGTTGCTATTTGCTCTACTTTTATTAGAAATAATCAAGGTTAGACTTTATCTTTGTTTATCTGTTTCCATATTTGTTTTGGCTTCTTAAGTACTTCTTTAATATCCAAGGAATACTATCAGCACGTCTTATTCGTGAAGAGCATACATGGGTATTGAATTTGTATGCATTTGAATAGTAGGTTTGTTTCCTTTTAGTTTTTAGTTTGTTCTATTTTAAATTTGAATTTCTCCACTATAGATGCTCTAAAAATTTTCATAGTTTCATCAACTTTACAATTAGGTGATGTAGTTTTTGCTTTTTGTGAGTACATTTATTGTATCCTTATGGTTGATGTGTTTTATTTACGAAATGACAGGGAAGTAGAGAAAATTAGGTAGATTTGAATGTCTGGATATAATATATATCACTTTGTAGGTGAGTCAACTGTGGGATGGAATGAAGGCTGAAATCCTCAGTCAACGAGAAGACTCATATCTTGGAATATATATGTAACTCAGTCAACTTTTCTGCATACAATTTTTTTTTGCTCCTTATGCAGTATTAACGAATGTAACTCCTCATTGTTTATTTTTTGAATTTCAATGATAGATTCCTTGTATTTTTCAATCCATAATACAGTTTTAACCGATTCCATTTTATTTCAATTCATATTAGTTTCGTATTCAATCTTTTCATATACAGTAGATTCAATGGACAATGGTTCTTATTTTCGATTTCAATTCCTAAAGCTCATCAGATAGACTACAGGTACATATGTTTCTCCACATTCACTCTTTTTTCAAACCAGCTTCCTTAAAAAGGAATTATAACTCTCTTACCTGTTTTTGTAAATGCCTAAAAGAGAGTATGTTTTTTTAATTTTAGTTTGTAAACTCCTTTTTACAGATGGACTCATTGAAAGGTTGTGTTTCGAGTTCTCATCCACGTCGAAGACCAAGGATTATTGATCTGGCTCAAGTTCGACAACTACCCAAAAATAACTCGGAAAAACAAATGCAATCTCCAAAGTACAACGGCTAGCGGTCCATCTTCCAGGCAACATGACGAGTTGTATACGATCCAGATAATCTCGTCGAGGTAATACATGATACAACAGAAAATGTAATAACAACCTTGATGGGATACTTTGACTACTATAGGTACAATATGACCTAAGTTAACCCTCCATGTTTTCAGTTTAGTTTTGCATATAAAACTTTGAATAAAACCACATTTTGGCTGACTGAAGTAAATAAACATATATGATATTAGAGTTTCGAATACTACAGGTTACATCCAAAAAATAAACATATATCCATATCTAATTCGTCGCTATTTTTATTTTTGTTTTTGCAATAGCCTTTATAATTCTGAGTAATAATATATTTCAACGTTTAAGGTTCAAGCTTCCACTAGGTCCACGTCCATGGCCAATAGTTGGTAATATCTACGACATCAAACCGGTAAGGTTCCGATGTTTTTAAGATTGGTCGAAGATTTTCTGACCAATTATATCGGTTTGGTTCGGTTCCACGTTGAATGCTGTTGTGTCCAATACAGAATTAGATAAACAATTAGCTGATAGGCACATGAGTAGATCAGCTGCAAAATTTAGTAGAGATGGTACAAATCTTTTTTGGGTTGATTATGGTCCCCACTATGTTAAGGTTAGAAAAGTTTGTACACTTGAACATTATTTGTTAGGTCCGAATAGAATTCGGATTTGTATCATTGCTTGGTTCATTTAAATTTATGTTTGTTTGTTTCTTAAACCTTTTAATAGAAAACTTTAGATAGCTAAGTGATTAGGTAGAAACTTCAAGTGTTTAGCTGAATGATCATAAGGTGTTGAAATTCGATCTCTAGGTTTATAGATAGATTAGCTTTAAGCATAGCAGTAGTCGATGCCACTTGACCAACATGATTATATAGGTGCAATAACCGTTAAAAATGACATGAAGGCTTAGTTAATCAATTCTAAGGCAAAGTACCTGAACTTACCACGGGAAATCACAAGAACTTCATGGGTCATCAGAAATAATTACTACTATCTTATATTTGTTTTGAACCTGTTAGTTATATATGGAAAATGTTCGTGTCGCATCTTCTTAGAAATATAAACATATATTGTATTTGCTTTTAAATTAAGATACAAATATTAATTTTGGGTACACTAAAGTTTCTAGGTGTTTACAGGTTACATCCAGAAACAAAGGCATATATGTATGAAGACTTCCCGTAACATTTTGTATGGTCGGAGAGTAAGATATGGACTCCTCGAAAACAAGGCCATACTATCTGGAGAATGTATTTTTTCGCCCCAAACCGGTCTCATGTGGGGTCACTGCACTGCTTCTGGATGATGGAAGAAATGCACATTCCACCTTCAAGATACCTTTCGATCCCCTATTTGATTCGAAGTGTACTGTGGAGTTTGAATCAATAAAGGCGGAACTGTTTCGAGAAACCAAGTTGATTATATGGGATGAGGTAGCAATGCAACAACGATTTTGTATTGAAGCCGTTGATTGTAGTCTAAGAGATGTGAGACAAATCATCGAACCATTTGGAGGAATTACCGTTGTGCTTGGAGGGTACTTTAAGCAAACTTTTTCGGTGGTACCTAAAGGTCAGAAAGTACAAATCGTAGGCGTATCGATTATAAGTTTTATGGACGAACATGATCGTGCTTAAGCTCACACAAAACATGAGGCTTGACAATCGAGATCCCGGTAACATTGCATTAGCTAAGTACTAATTTCAGGTATGCCATTTGTACATGAATTCTTCTTTTGCCATTATCCAACTCCGGTTTTATAATCTCTTGATTGAAAAAATCAGTCCCATCAATCTCAAGATTTGAGATGTAACTTTTTCTGCTTGGAGCAGAGCTAAATTGATCCAACTCCTTTTGGTACATATTGTTATATATAGTATCTATTAGGTGGATAATACTTCTTTATATTATGTTAGGTGGTAATACTTCAATATGCTCATGTTCATTACATTCCTTTTTCAGAATAATTATAATTTGTGGTTTAATTCCTGTATTATCAATTCATCTGTTGAGTGAATGAGGTTGCATAAGTAATCTCATATGATGTTGTTGTGTTATTTCATTCAGATGGTAGTTAAGTAGATTGTCGGTATTGAGAAGATCCTAAATTTCAGCTAGAATATACGGAAGTCTAGAGCATGTGTAATATTTCCATCTTGAGAATGCACTGTAAGGTCTAGTGCCACCACCTTTGAAGAAATAAGCATGCCCACTTCAGAATATAATATATGACCGAGAGAACAATATTGTCTCCAAGAAACGACGAGGTTTTTAGAAATAAAGATTATCCTTGGTGTCTATTCATGGCTTATTTTGTTGTCAATTTGATGTTCAATTTGTGTTGCTTGCAAGGTTAAATGCAACACTTGGAACTGGCTGGTATTGTTGCACAATTATAACTAATTACAGAAATATATAGAATGAGTAATATAAAGAATACCAATACCAATTTTTTTACAAATAAACTATGTAACTTTTTCCTTATTCACTGTCTCTTGTGGAATTTGGTAGATATTCATTACAAATTGGTGATGCACCAATAAAGGCAATAGCCATAGCACCAGCATCAACATCGCTACCTTGCCATTATGATACATGGTAAATTATATAATTAAAATTTAATGCATTATTCTCGACATAAAACCTTAGAATACTTATCTCCACAAATATTTGCACCCGTGCCATTACAACATGGGTTAAGCCCTAGTACTTTAACTATAACAAAGATCAAAGGTAAGAATATGATGTGATTCTCGTCTTCTGCAATTACAAAAAATATCAATGTAAAATTAAGTTATGATTCTCGTCTTCATCAATAGGTTGTGATTCTGGAGTCAAAAATAATCTTTGACTTCATCAACCTAAGTTAACCGTTGTCTCGAGTTTTGGAGTCAACATACAGATGCTATCTCCATAAGAGAAAACAACGTGATTCTATAATCAACAACGAATGTTGTCTCTAGTGTTGGAGTACATGTACATATGTTAGTCTCTATAGGAGAAGAAAACTCGATTATAGAGTCAACAATCAATATTGGCTCTGATTTTAGAGTCAACATGCATATATTATCTAAAGTTCAGAGTCAACATACATATATATGTTATCTCAAATAAAAGAAAACAACTCGATTTAGAGTCAACGACCAATGTTGGATCCGTTTCTTGAATCAACAACCAATGTTGGATCCAGTTTTGGAGTCAACATGCATATGTTAGCTAGTCCCAGTTTCAGAGTCAACGAACGTTATTGTCTCCAATACATAAGGCAACTCGATTCCTGAGTCAACAATCAATTGTTGTCTCCATAAGTTCATCTTCTTCTTCAGCTAGAAAAATAAGTTGTTGTCTCCATAAGTTTATCTTTCTTCTTCACCTCGAAAATCGATCAATGAACTTCAATAATTGATTTCTTAACGGAACACGTAAATCTTCAACTTAAATAAAATCGATCAATGAAGAAACTGAAACCTATAAATCACATGTTAATCAATCAAAATCGAGTTTTAGATTTAAAAAATGACACTAAATATACAATTTATGACGAAGAAGAACTTGAATCTTTTCAATAAAGTGTATGAATGACGAACTTCAATTTTAATGTTTTAGATTTGGAAAATAAAAACAATAATAGATATTTGATTACAAAATATAAATAAAGGGTATTTATGATATTATAAAAAAATTAATATATTTTTATAAGATGGTCACTTTATATACACCTCTGGTAGGTATTTGTCCATGACCAACTGAAGTGAAGGGTATTTATTAGTAATAACTATCATTTAGTCATAGAATAGGATATTATGTATCAGTTTGGTCATGTTGACCTGGTCCAGTTGCTCTAGGGTCCTTTCTAAAAAAAGATTCTATCATTTTTGTCCAAAAATTGCTATTTGATTCTAGGGTGAACGTTATCCACATAGGATGACGTCATCATTCTTTAGAGCAGTGTCAAAACTATCATTTTTTTTCTCTCTCTTCCTCTTCTTAAAATTGGAGGAAAAAAACTTTAAAATAACATATCTATCAAACTGCAAGTCATAATTCAACAAAGTTTATATATTCGAAAAGCTCTCGACGAGATCTATATAACGAGTACCAATTTCACTATTTTTTGAAGCTTTAGTTTTCATGATATCATTTAACTAAGAATAAACTACAAAATGAACTACCATACAAGTTCATTCTACAAAATGAACTGCTAAAATGAACTACTATTACGAGTTCGTTCTATAAAATAAACTACCACTACGAGTTCATTCTACAAAATGAATTGCTAGAATGTCGTTCATTTTTGAGAATGCACTACCATTATCAATAGGGATATTTATCTTTGGTACCCGGAAAATTTTCAATGCATTGGTTTGATAGCTAACATTTAAAAAATTAAGGGTTGGTACCTGAACCGACGATTGACTGTCAAAGTCTCTGTATGACTGATCTCTATTTATTTTTCTCTAATTATTAACAAAAAAAAAAAAGTATTTTACACATTTACCCTAGGGGCTTTACAAAAGAAAATAAAGAATAAGAAGAAAATAACAATAACAAGAAAATTGATAGGGACATCTAAACTCATAATATAATGAGAAATTTCGTGTCTTTTGTATCCGATATGAGGTGAGTTCTGAGATGGGTTTTCTCAATTTGATTTGGTGATTGTAATTTGGTATATTTTAATATTTGAGTATTTGATGATGCACACGTGGATGGATACCCTTGTTTGAAAGCAAATCTAATTTCTGATTCATTAACCTTAGAATCCTTCTTATTACAGTCACATTCCCTTCATTCTCGACTACAGTAATCAAACTAGGGTTTTGTTGATGTTGGATTTTTGATAAAGGCTAGAATCATAAAATTTCTCTATGTCCAGCAACAGAAACATAGAAATATCCGTGCATATTTCTTACTTTGTATCAAAATGTGAATTCTGTACTTCTAAACATATTCCGCAAGAGAATTAAGAATGCAGTTCACATAAATAGCTACATGCACTCTACTGATCTCGTACCCTCTCTCTATATATATTTATGCCATATCGAACTAGTCTCAAGTCACTTACACGGGTTAATTCGTTGAACTTGTTCCAAGTGCACATCAATATTCAAATTCTTATTTGAACAACATTAATATATTATTGTATACACAATGGAGATAACATACAAATGGTTATCTCCAAAGTCTAGCCATAACATCGTCTTTCTTGGCCGCGTCGCTAACCTAGCACTGTCCCTCAAGCAAACGTCTTGGACCCAGCTATGATCCTTGAGGAAGCGTCATGCCTTGAGGACCAATCCTTGAGGACGCGTCATGGATGGAGGACCGAGCCTTGAGGATGTGTCATGCCTTGAGGATCGATCCTTGAGGGAACGTCATGGCTGGAGGATCAAGCCTTGGGAAAGCATCATCAAACTTATGGCGCTGGACGAATGTTAGCACCATACTCACCTTGGCGCTAGCCTAATGCTAGATCCACACTAACCACGGGGATGGCCTTATTCCAGAACCAATGCTTGTTCTTGAGAACAATGTACAAATCCTTTGCCTATTTCTCGAGAACATAACGTAAATCTCTTGCTCAGTCCTTGAGAACTTTTATATGATCTTGGTTTAAAATATTTCCAAATTTGAGCCGTTTACAAGTATTGCCACTTTTAGCTTACGCATGATTACTAAACTTACTATTTTCACTAGGCTTGACACTAACCAGTCTACTTGACCACTTAGTGAACTAAGCAACTCGCCTCACTAATTTAGCGGGTTATTGTCCTGAGTTAACCAAAATAGCAGTATTCCATGATTTCAATTTTATTCTACGAGACATCAAATATGTCATGTGTGGGGGATTCTCATTAGGGTATATGTCTGTCAGTTTACAACAACGAGCGATGTGGCAACACATCCACTACGAGAAGGTAATAAGTATTGGGACAGTTAGGAGAAGTTGAGAGGATGAGAGAGTAGCGGTCATACAATTTTCCTGACTTAGCAGACATGTTCCCACTACAATATCCACGATCATCACTTCTCTATCTCTTCACAACTTCCATGAATTACGAGAAATCAATGTGTTCACTACAAGACTATAAATAATTGGCTTCATCTATTCGAGAGACAAGAGATCCATCCCAGAGATAATCAAATTTATAGTCATAAATCCTTCATACACTATAGTTCAATAACTACACATTACCATTGTTGTCACACAATTATTTCTCAACTTGTTGAAAGTACGATTCAAGATCTCACTGTTTCAATAAGCTTCGCATTTATTCTTCGGTAACCTGAGCTTCACATAACACTTTACACTCCTTTAGTCGGCTATAAAAAAAGGAATAAAAAAACCCTGCTGAGCTAAAAAAATATGCATTTTTCTCTTCAAAATAGAGAGGGTAACAAAGAACAAGAATTAAAAGAAGTGATGATTAAATCATACGATTAGAAGATTGTGGAGCTAAAGAATTATCAGGATGAAGAATGAGCATTTTGATTATCTGGCCAAAACAACAATCAAACATTGATATATGTGATGTGTTCCGGTGTTGCGGATTTAACTAGCATCAAGCAGATATATACAAAAGAAACAATTAAACCAACTAATATAATCTGTTGAAGAAAATCAACTCATTAAAGAGTGTGCACAAAATCAGACTAGTTACATTAGATCATGAAGTCCGATTTTTGTGCCCCGAGATGTACGTCTCTCTGCCTCTATATATTTTGAGAAAAAAAATAATCTCAAATTGGGCTTAGGAGCCAACTGGGCTGGGTAGACAACTGCACATCCACCTTTCCATGTGGCTCCGCCCTATAGATCTTACTTATTCTAAGAATTTGACTTTGAGCAAGCAAACCTTTGAACATAAATGGTTAATGTTTCCATTTTTATCATTCATCTTCCAATGGAATATCAAAAGCACCATAGACTTGTTAGGCCAAGCACTATGGTGGAGGTTTTCGCTTAGCTTTAACTACATCATAGCTAAGTGCAACCACTATGACTCATTGCTTAGCTATAATGTGGCCAAAAGTTATGGCTTAGCTAGTGAGTGGAACACGTATGTTCCTCCTTCTAGCTAAGAAATGACTGACGGAAACTCAGTTTCCAAAAAAAAAATACTTTATGGATACTCAGTTTCTGTAAATATATATTACGAATACTCAGTATCTGTATTCGGTTTTCTGTTTTTAACCTATTTCTATTCATAATATTTCTCTTTTAACACTTTTATTTACTAAAATTCCCTTTTTCCCTATTATATCTCCAATTTTTTCTCTTAAATATTCTATAACAAACATTTAATAAATACAACCAAATATAATTTGTATTAATATTTTTTTTGACAGAGACACTTGGATTCTGATAGAATAACTTGTAGTGTTAAATAAGTGGAGTTCTTAAAGCCAACAGAAAAAGGTGGTGGTATGAAAGGATGAAACTTTACATTATCAGCGAAGAACGAATGTCTGGGAATCGTGGAGAATCTGTTAATCGTTGATCAGTCTGCGGTTATTTTTAGTCAGCCTATTGATCCAATTGCGTTCAATCTTCTATGCTATAACGATATCACTAAAAATCCCATGATCTTGGTACTGATAGACACATTTTTGTATCTTATTTCTCCTCTATTCTCTATTTTGTTAGCACTTATTTTGTACTTATTATGAGTTTTTATGTCTTTGTAGGTATTTTTGGAAAATAAAATTTTATGGCAAAATTAGCTCAAAAAGTTACTAAAGGAACCCTGGGAAATTGATAAAGGAACCCAGAGGATTTACTAAAGGCACGGACTCCATTTTCTTTGAAATCCGAAATTGGCGGGAAACACATCTCTTACGCGTGAAAGTACCTGAGTTAGTTTGGGAGCGAGTATTTTGAATTTAAAAGAGAGTTTGATATATCAAAGTGAAAAAACAATCTTAAACGTGTTCAAACACGTCAATAAGAGCATAACATGCCGTAAAAAATGGAGGACAAAACGTTTACGACCGAAAACATGTTTCCTCTCTGATTTCGGGTTTCGAGGAATTAGAGTTTTATTTGGATTGGATTTTTAGTCCTTATCGAATCAGGAGAAGGTATTAGATTTACATAACCTATAAATAACGAAGGAGATCGAAGAAAAGAGAGGAGGAGAGAGGTCGGCTGGAAAATCCAGGGAAGGAATTCTCTTAGAGATTTCTTGATCTTGTTGGGTATAAAAAGGGTTGTTTGAGGCATAAAAGAGGATAGGGAGGTTGGATCGAGCTCAGAAGGCCAAAAGAACGAAGAAAAATCATTCCATGAAAACCTTTGTTGTTGCTGCTGAAGAAGACGGAGAACAAAGATAAGGCGACGGTTTCTTCAACTATTCTGCCATGGTTTCTTCAACCATTTTGCAGCGTTTATCTTCCTTTTGCAACATTTATCTCCAAGCTCCATTGAAATAGTTAATCTGTAACATCCATAAAACGTTGCAGATTCCTTGTTACATTGCTTTTAGCTTCTTTTCATCTTTTTAACACTTTTTGAGCCAGGTACCAATATTTTTGAGAGTGTTTTGAGCATGATGAGATAAACCAATCACCGAGGCAAGGAGGAAGCCATTTTTCCATGATTAATTGATAACTTTTAATATTCTTTTATGACTTTTTCCTTTACTGTTAATTGAAATTATGATTTTCTTAATTGATTGTGATTTTATTTGATGGTTTATGCTGGGCCCTAGAGCTTTTGATGAGCCATACTTGTGATTTACAATTGATATTTTAAAAATCTACCTTTGGCAAAAATTATAGTCACTTATTTGAGCTAGAATTGTTTAGAATTATTTTTTTTAGAACCAATTAAAAGTGGTTAATGGTGAAATCCATAACCTTAGTATTTGTGAATATTATTTCCATCTTTTGTGTATATTTTCTGGTTTAAAATCAGTTTTTAAATCTAAAATCAATCTTCACAAGTTCGAGAGTTTGAACCTTATTTACCACTATTCTAAAACATATCAGCTACTGTTAGGCGTAAGATTGCTTCTGATGAATATAAAACACCATCAAAATTTGCGACAGATGTTAGGCTAACATTTAATAATGTATTAGAGTACCATCATACATGTCCTTTACATGATTTAGCTCCGACACTTCTTAAAAAATCCAACAAAAGATTTGAATTCGATGGTTGTCAAGGACGAATACAAAGGGGAGCATGTGGGGCCGCATGCCCTCATAAGATTTTAAAATTAATAAATACTTATCTATTTTCTGTTATTTTTAATTTTATACAAATCTTATTGGCTCCCACAAAATTCTTGAGGATAAAAAGATACTCATATATTTTATAATTTTAAAACTAATTTAATTCCTCTTTTATCTAACTACTAAAACCAACATAAAATTAAGGATTTTTAATAGATTTTAATTCCTATTTTTCCTTAATTTTATTTTTAAGCAATAATTTTTATAGTAGTTTTCAATTTTATATAAACCATATGGAGAGTATTTTAACATATTTTGTATTAATATGTATGATATTCTTCCTTCGTTGTCTTTGTAACTGTCAACTTTTTTTCAACTTCCTCTTGTCTCATACTCTCAATTCATATATACAAAATTGACGGTATGATTTTTTTTCTTTTTTTGTATAAAATATTTTTTATCGTAGAGTTATTTAGACTTTAGTACCCAACTTCATGACCAAAATTGTATTTGGGTCCCATAAAATTTAATATTAGAGTTTGTACCCAAGACAGAGTTGGCTGCCTTGACAGATTGATCTTCCCAGGGGGAAGCTTTCTGTCTATTAGACAGTGAACACAAGTCTCGTGATAGGTTTAAAAAGTGTTAAATGCAAAAAATACCAAATTTTATTAACTTTTAATCTATTTACTAAGATTGTCATTATACTGTCAATTATCAACATTGGCATTTTAGAACCCTAACCAGCCACATACTATCCATCAAATCTAGTTTTAACAACGTTCAATCACAAATGTTTGATCGATTCAAAATCGGACGAGAAGAAGAAAAGTCAAAGAAATTATTTTTAGAAGATATAAATTAGTTAGTAAGAAGGTCATTATCATTTGGAAAAATCTTATTGAGAAATGGAAATCGATTAATGATTCTGGATTTGTTATAAACCAACCTCTGATTCCAATGATTTGATCATAAGGTCATCAGTTACTACTATTTTCACATCTCAAGCTAATACTACACTACTACTTCATCGTCAACACCTAGGGGCGAATCCGAAAGAAGGCCTGTGGGGTTATAGGCCCCCATAAAAAAAATTAAATTATATAAATACCCTGTATTTTCTAATATATTAATGCTACAATTATCCATTGGTCCATACAAAATTTTGAATTGAAAAAATATATGTATATTTTATATACATTCATTATGTATTATTAAAAATAACTAATATAGTTTCTATATACCATATCCAACATACATTTATTTTTCTGTATATTTTCTCTATTTTCTATCTGGATAAATATATATATTAGCTTAGTTTTATATTAGTATGTGAAATTTTCTACTATTACACCTTTGGTCATGATCTTCAATATGCCCTTAGTGAACAGTTAAGTTGAATTCGCCACTGAACAACACTTATTGTTTCATTTTTTTCATTCAATTATATTCGGTGGTTGTAGAAATTTGAATTTTCGCTCAATAAGGTCATAAACTCTATTCCTGCTCTTTAGTTTTAATTTGATGATTAAATTAAATTACAAATGTTCTAAAGAAGCTAAAAGCTTGATAAAGTTTAACCCAAAATATTTTTCCACATCTTTATTGATATGTGTATATGAGTATATATACATGATATTACAACATAAGATAGGAAACAAGATATACATAGTTACTGAAATTATACCTGTATACTCTGCCAAGAATATTGTTAAGAATATGGCAAGATATTATTTTCTTCAATGTAGTCTGGATATGATATATACAGTTACCATATATCTGCTGAATGTTCCATTTTCAACTCATGATTCCCTTATACGCCCCCGCAAGATTGGGATTCCATCGGCAAAGCCAATCTTGCTGCGCGGCACAATTATACGTTTAGTGGTTTTGTCAGAAGATCCGCAAGTTGATCCTGGGTATGAACATGCCTGACTTGGAGACTCTTCTTCTGAACTAAGTCACGTACAAAGTGAAGGTCTATCTTGATATGCTTCATGCGTGAGTGATTAACTAGATTAAGACTCAGGTGCGTGGCTCTAATGTTGTCACATAGTAGTTGAGGAGGATCTTTAAGAGGAAAACCAACTTCATGGAGTAGTGTGAACAACCACATTGATTCAGAAGCTGCATTTGCTAGATCCCTGTATTCTGCTTCGGTGGAAGATCTGGCAACTGCACGTTGCTTTTTAGAGCACCAGGAAATTAGATTTGAACCCAAGAAACTGATGTAGGCAGAAGTGGATGTGCGATCATCCATTTTTGCATCCCAATCAGAATTTGTATATGTTCTAAGAGTAGAAGGGCCATTCTTAAGAATCTGGATGCCATAGAAGATAGGTTGCTTTAGGTACCTAAGTAACCGTTTGGCAGTTGTCTTGTGAATTGTAGTAGGCTTGTGCATGAATTGAGATAGTTTGTTGACTGCAAAGGAGATGTCTGGTCGTGTCAGAGGTAGATATTGAAGACTGCCTATTAATCGACGAAACTTGGAACTGTCCACAGCTGCGGTGCCATATACCAATTGAAGATGTTGTGATGTAGAGAGAGGAGTGGAGACGTCTTTTGCATCACTCATGCTTGTAGTATCCAGTAGTTCTCGAATGTATTTATGTTGAGAAAGAAACAAGCCTGCCTTTGTGGGAATAACCTTAATACCTAGAAGTAATGAAGAGGACCCATGTCTTTGAGAGAGAACATATCACCCAACTTTGTAATGGTAGATCTCACAAATTTTGAGTCGTTGCCTGTGATGATCAGATCATCAACATAAACCAACAGATAGCATATTGTAGCTTTTTGACTGTATATGAATAAGGAGTAGTCTGCCTTGGAGTTGCGAAAACCCAATTGGAGAATAACTCACATCCTTGAAACCTGGAGGTTGTAACATAAAAACAGTGTCAGTTAAGGCCCCTTGCAGAAAAGCATTATTGACATCCATCTGTCGCAGAACCCATCTATTCATGACCGCAATGGATTACACAGTTCGTATTGTTGATGGTTTAACTACATGAATAAAGGTCTTTGTGTAGTCAATGCCTGACCGTTGGTTTTAACCCTTCGCCACAAGTCTGGCTTTGAACTTGTCGATTGAGCCATCGGCCTTTCTCTTGATCCTGAAAATCCACCTGCAGCCAACTAGTTGACACTTACTTGGTGGTAAGACGAGATCCCACGTGCCATGTTTCATCAAGGAAGTGACTTCTGCAGACATGGCCTCACACCATTGAGGATGAGCCAATGCTTGGCTAACACTGGTGGGTTCAATCATTTGAGGAAGAGGATGTTTCGAAGTCACGTGCATCTGTTTTGGTTTGAAAATCTGATTCATGGACCGTGTTGTCATGTTATGAGTGCGTTGATCCATGAATGGTTGGTTTTGATCCTGACTTTCATTGAATGATATTGTGCAGGGGGATGCATCATGTACTGGAAGAGTTGCTGATCCGGAGGCGAGTTCAGTCCAGTTGCTGCCTGTAGACGCCTGCAGTGGACTGTCTGCTGCCTGTAAATGCTGTCTGTGGACTGGCTGTAGACGTTGTCTGTGAACTGCCTGTAGACGCTGTCTGTGAACTTTCTACAGGTGTGTCTGTCTGTGTACAACACTGATATCGTTTTGGTGTTGTTGTCCAGGGATAAATAGCAGGCTCGGAACTGCTGGTGAGTCCGAGATGGGTGCAGATACGCCTGAGACAAACTGCTGGTTGGTATCTGCAGGTGGAGACACATCAGGCAATGAAGACATAAGGGAAGCAACACTACCTGGAGGAGAAGTGGCAGCAGCGTGAGCACCTCCTGGAGACTGACGTGCACCGGTGGTTGATAATGCAGCTGATGGAGGACCGAAAACAGTTGGGAAGAGCTGGTGAATGTTGGGAGAAGATCGAGTAGGAGTACATGTCACAAAAGGACCGTGAATGAGGTGCTGTAGGTGCTCGTTGAATAACACATGACGAGAAATGAAGATTTTCTTTGTTTGGGGTTCGAAACATTTGTACCCATTTTGAGTTGGTGAATAGCCAAGGAAGATACATGTTTTGGATTTGGTTGCATTTTGTTTGAGTTGTATGCTTTTGTTAGGGGATAACAAATACAACCAAACTTTTTAAACTTTAGGTAGTTTGGAGATTGACCAAATAGAGCTTCAAACGGAGATTTGTTCTTGAGAATATGTGTGGGTTGACGGTTTATGAGATAGGAAGCTGTTTGGAAAGCATATGGCCAAAATGAGTAATCTAGATTGGCATCATAAAAAATGGTGAGACCTGTTTCGACTAGATGACGATGTCGACGTTCAGAGGTACCATTTTGTTGTGGAGTGTGAGGAACAGTAGTGAGATGAGTAATTCCATGAAGCAAGAGGAGAGATTTTAAATCAATAAACTCACCTCCGTTGTCTGAATACATGGTTTTTATGGGTTTCTGAAAGCGATTTTCGACAAGCTTTTTGAATTGCAGAAAGATTGTAGAGACACCAGATTTTGTAGCCATAGGATAGAACCATATATATTTCGTATAATGATCCAAAAAAATAAGATAGTAACGTGAACCATCAATCCCCGTATAACTTGCAGGTCCCCAAACATCTGTATAAACAAGCTCAAGTGGTTCACGACTTTGTAGACTTGTGATACAAAAAGGTTGTTGATGTGTTTTATTAATAGAACATGAATGAAAAATTGAAGATAAATATTTATGAGCGGAAATAGGAAGAGAAAAATTCTTAATGAGATTGTGGACAATTTTAAGAGAATGATGTCCTAGACGCTTGTGCCATCCTTCAACTGAGGTCCTTTCATGCACATTAGCAGCCTTCGGTACCATCGTCAGTGATTCCGGGAAAGTGTAGGCGGCATTGGTACATGCTCCTTTTAGTAAAATCTCCCCCGTGATCTTGTCCTTCACAAAAAAATGAAACAGATGAAATTCAACAAAAACATCATTTTGTTTGGTTAGATGATGCACATATATTAAAATTTTGAAGTAGATGCCAGAATCGCACTGAGGATAAGTTTATCCTTTCTGATCCAATGAGTCTTATGAAGCTTATGTTTAGGGGATCCATCTGAAGTTGGACATGGGAAGGTTCTTTCAACATAGTTGAGAAGATCATATCCAATGAGAAACGCTTCAAATTGAGCACACCACTGGGGAAAGGTAGTGGGGGTTAATTTTTCATTGATTTGGGTAGTGATATTGAGAGCAATAAGATGCTTATCAGATGTGGAGGGAGGTTGGGTATTGATGGTAAAGTTTGGTGTCTGACTTAAAGTGGTGGAAGATATTGTTTCTCGTTGGAGATTTGAAGGTTCTGATACCATAAAGAAGCTAAAAGCTTGATGAAGTTCAACCCAAAATATTTTCCCACACCTTTATTGATATGTGTATATGAGTATATATACATGACATTACAACATAAGATAGGAAACAAGATATACATAGTTACTGAAATTATGCATGTATACTCTGCCAAGAATATTGTTAAGAATATGGCAAGATATTATTTTATTCAATGTAGACTGGATATGATATATACAGTTACCATATATTTGCTGAATATTCTTTCTTCAACTCATGATTCCCTTATATGTTCCAATTTCGGTTCTCCATCTCCCTTTGTTTTCTTTTACAGATTTCCTCATATCTTTATTATATTACATAATAATCTAAAGTAACATCATGAGAAACAGAAACATGGAGATGGTGTTTGGGAAAACACAAAACAAGAAGAGGAAATATAATTAAGATGTGGTGATGGTTTTTTTTTTATGGGAGACCAACTCAAACAAGATTGAAAGTACTTTCATGTCTACCCACATCAACATTCAACGGTGTACGTTTAGTGTGCATGAGATCTGCATCTTTAATCTTGATTTTATTTACTAAATTGCCGTTATACTCTGTTAAAATGTCGTTATATTATGTTAAATTGGTGTTTTACTCTGTTAATAAAATTTGAATTATTAATATTAAAATTTATTTCACTGACTGTCAATTACGGTCATGGGTACCAAACTCTAATATTAAACATCTAAACGCAACTTTGGTCACAAAGTTAGGTACTAAAGTCTAAATAACCCTTTATTATATAAAATTTTATTTTTACATATAAATATTTGTTAGTAGTATTCTATTAATATATAAGTATTACCAAAATAAAAGTTTAAAAAATCATGAAAAACTCGTTCATATAAATGTATGGCAGTGACTAAATGCAACCCTCGTTTTGGGTTAAACACAACCCTCACTACATACAACCACTTCATACATGTAATTAGTTAAATACAACCCCGTCACCTTTTAAAATATCCTCACATATAACCTAAATATTGACTTCTAATTTACTAGAATCACTAGGAATCTCTAATTACCTGTCGTTAATAATAAAAAAAATCCAAAATCCTTTCATCTTCTCCACCGAAAAATCAATGGTAGGGATGTTCTTATTTTTCCAAGCAAGTTGATCGATCGAAAAGGCTATAAAGTACAAACATCCCAAGCCTAAATTAGCTTAACAATAAGATAATACAACCGTAAAAAATTTCTTTAAAACTCATTTGATTCACTAATATGCTCATGCCTATCCTGCGTCATATTAACTAAGTTTTTACTACGTTAATTTTGATGTAGTTTTTAGAAATCTATAAAAGTCGACCTATAGTTTATTATAACGATAAAGAAAAAAAATATATCGGCTGATTAATAGGGGTGCTACAAAATTTCTTTGTAAGGGTTGAGCTGTTCATGTCAAGAAGAAAAGATCAAGTATATACATTTTTGTAAACAAAATCAAAAAGTAGGATTTAAACTAGGGTTTCGTTCATGGTTATTTACCAAGAAAAAAAGAAAAACTAATTTTAAACTAGGGTTTCTTTCATGGTTATGATTAAGTTTAGGTTATAATTTTGACTTGAATTTTTTTTGGGTTGTATTTAGTTAGTTTACTTTTAAAATAAAAATCATAAAATTCTAGAAAGTAGATATTTGGTTGTATTTAACACAAATGAAGATTGTATTTAGTCACTTCTGTCTTTAACAATATCATCTTTTCCACTCTCATATCTTAGTATTTTTATTATGTGCATTAATGCTAAGTTAAAAATAAAAATTTGTTTTGTTAAAGACAAAGTTTCTTATGATATGAGTTTTACTTTATTTATTTTTGCATATAAGCATTCCCAAATGAGTTTCTTTTTTACATATAATTATTCTTCTATGATATATTTTTTTATATGCTTTTTGTAGTGAGTTTGAACATTTTGAAAAAAATCATGTTAAAAAATACAAGCTTGAAATGCTATATATTTTTAATGAGTTTGAACGTCAGAATCATCTTTTCTACTCTCGTTATCTGTTATGTACATTCTTGATTATGACCTTCAAGAACAAAACACTCCCCCATTGATTTACTGTTCCGGATTCGTCATTGTTGGTGGTGGTAGTTCTCTTTTCCTAGATTCTGATATTAGACAACCGAAGGTCTTACCCCAACCAAAAAAAGAAGGTGCTCTGAACTACTCAAATTAGCCAAGGTATGTGAAGAGGAAATGTGTTGTAATCTTAAAGAACTTCATGGAGCATCCAAACAACAGGTTTATATTTGGTTCTCATGTTGACGCGATAAAATCAAAGCTTCATGATTATCACCTTCTCATTAACAACCTCATGGATCTTGTCAAACATAAAAGATGAGAATTCACACTACCTCTCTGGTGGAGGCACCGATCAACTTGTCAAACATCGAAAGGGATCCATAAAGGAGTGAGTTTAACAGTGGCGGAACCAGGAGTCCATAAAGGTATGAGTTTAACTAGATTTTTATCTGGGCTTAAACCTAAATACTAAGCTTAAATTTCTATAAAACATGAGATAAACTTAATTTCATTCGGTCTGTGTAGCAACCGAATGAGGTGGCAAAACATTTAGAGATATTGTTTTTTGTTTTTCCACTTTTTTTTTCAGTTACCATAAAATATTAAATTCCCTTGAAATTCAAAAGCCAACCATCCAAACTTTTTTTTTGTGAAAAATAAAGGTTATATTAAAAAGAGAAAGAAATTACAAGCTTAAGAACAAAATACACCAATACTATAAGTGAATTATTATATCCCAGTAAAAACAACACTTGATTAACAGCCATTCAAACTTTTTAATTCACTTTCTTTTTATCATTGTAAAATGTTTTTCACATTGGATTACCAAAGTGATCATTTGATCATCATCTATCATCTGTTTAATCATAAGTTCATCATTAGAGGAAAACAGTAGCTACAAATATATGAACTATACAAGATTTTTATTGTTAATAACTTAATAATCATACTAGATATAAACAAATATTTGCAGGCTTTTCAATTGAAGAGTTAAAAATAAATAAGCATAGCAATTTGATTATTTAATGATGAATTGATTTCCCGTTATTAGTTAAAAAATAGTCATGAGATAATCTCTTAAAAATATTAGTAATAACAACTAAATGGTATATTACCAAGTCTTATCAAAAGAGGAAGGGTACAAAAATTGGAGAAAACGTTTGAAATTTGTTCGAAGAGGATTTCTTCTTGGAATGTGAAAACAATAGCGAAAGGAGGTAAGTTAACTCTTATCAAAAGTATCTTAGCAAGTCTACCAATCTATTACCTCTGTCTCTTTCTTGCTCCATGTGCCATATCCAAGAAAATTGATAAAGTAGTGAGGAACTTTTTATGGGATGATAACCAAAATTCTAAAAGAATCCATAATATTGGTTGGAAAATGGTATCAAAACCAAAGGAAAAGGGAGGGCTTGGTATTAGAAGAGTGAAACTAGTGAATTCGGCTTTGCTTAAGAAATGGTGGTGGCGCTTTGGCTTAGAGAGAGATGCATTGTGGAGGAAAATAATAGTTGAAAAATTTGGTGAATCCCCTACTGGTTGGTAAACTCTCAAACCTAAAGGTTTAAAACGAGGAAGTTTTTGGTATAACATTTATAAAGAACTAGAAGGTTTCAATAAGCACATCAAATTCAAGGTTGGAGCGGGAATGAAAACTAGATTTTGGGAAAATGTTTGGTTCGGGGAAAAAAAATTATGTGACATGTTTCCTTCGGCCTATGAAGTTTCAAGGACCAAGGAGTTTGTGGTAGCTCGTATATTCGATGTAGTAGACAACGAAATAAGATGGAAGTATATGGCTAGACAAAGATACTCTCAATCAATAGAAAGTGAAGTCTTGAGTATTTATAATTTTCTTTCCACTTTTTCCTTTCAAGAAGGTGTCTCGGATAGTCGACTTTGGATTGGTAATGAAAATGGTCAATATACGGTGAAAGATGGTTTTAAGATCGAAGAGGAACAAGATTTTCCAAATTACACAATTGATGTTGTATGGAGCCGCAATTACCCTTGCAAAATCAATTTTTTTCTTTGGCTCCTCTCTCACGATAGGGTAATGAGTAAAGATAAGCTTTGGAGAAGGGGCATGGAGGTCTCTAGCCTTTGTTGTTTTTGCGACGAAAATGATGAAACTAGCGAGCATCTATTTTATGATTGTTGGAGGATTCGAAGGATTTGGGATTACTTCATTGAAGGGTCTAGGATCAATTGCATTTATTCATCCAACATTTCTCAAAACGTCAAATCTTGGAAAATAAATTGGGGAGATGATCGTCTTAGTGGAATTTGGAACAACATCCCGGTAGCAATTTGGTGGTGTATTTGGAAGGAGCGCAATGCAAGGGTGTTCGAAAACAAAAAGAAAAGAGTGGAAGGTATCATTAGAAATGTTAAACTTCAAGCGTTTTTTTGGACCGAATCGAATATAAAAATGTTAGGTCTAACCGCCAATCTGATTGTAGCCCTTTGGGATTCTTTATTTCGGTGATCTTGATTGTATACGTTTCATTTTTTTTCTTGTGGATTCTTGTATTCATTGGGTTGAGATACCCCCTTAAGTACCTTCTCTTTTCAATGAATTTTCTCTTTTTCGATAAAAAAACAAAACAACTAAAAGGTACATGTATGTGTGTTGGTACAGATTCCTCGAAAGCTTTCATAAACATACATGTTGCAGATTATCAACATATATAAAAAATTTCATCACGTTATTATAGATTTGTAATAGTAAGATGGTTTTATGCACAATTTGAAAGTAGCATCGTATGAGAAAAAGAGGTTATCAGTGAAAAAAAAAAGGGTCCGCTAAAAGAAAAACTTTTTCCAAAGATAGGGTATACATACTAGGTATGCATACTCTAGGAAATTCGTACACTTTTGCCTTAATAAATAGTTTCCAGAACTATATCAAATATGACATGGGTATATATACTCCTTGGAAGTTCGCGTATTTAACCCTTAAAAATAAAGGCTACAGAACTATGTCAAATATGGCATGGTAGTGGTATACATACCCAACCACTTCGTGAACTATTGCCTTTTATATAAATATTCAGAAACATTTACGGTCGACATAGGTATACCTACTACATATGCAAACCCAAAATAATTCGTGAATTATTAGTTTAGAAATATTTAAAATATCAATTCAGACAAAATGGTTTGTCAACTATAAATTTCTTTTAACTAAGATTGTTAAGGATCTATGAATAACCATTGTTTGAATTGTATTTCGAGAGTTTATATAAGATAAGATTGAACTCGAAATTCTTTCTTTGTAATATTAAATTAACTAAAATCATACCATGTAGTCTCATAGGATAAAATGGTAGATACTTTGAGTAAATAGGATTAGTCAGTCTTTATATACCTTTGTTGATGAAGTTTTTACAAATGTATTTGTTTGTCCTCCAGTTTTCAATCTTCGAGGGTATTCAGTGATATCTGATATTCAACTACCATGTTCTAATCTAGTCCGAGACTTGACTTTAGTAGACTAGAAATCAAGATATAGTTTTATACATCTAACATTGACAATAAGCTTGAGATAGCAAAACTTATGAGTTCGCCCGAGCGATGCTCTAACAATCTCCCCCTTTGTCAATTTTAGTGATAAAACTTATCAATACATATGGATTCAAATAAAATAAAATTTTAAGCTCAATCTCCATAATGCTTGATTTCTTGAATCTTCAACGTCTCCTTGAATTCTTCGTACTTAAAGTTCTTCAATGGTTCTGCATATGATCGTTTCAGCACCTTTGTTGTTGAAGACCCGTAGCGTGATAACAGCTTATGATAATACTCAAGGAGAGCATTTAGAATGACAAGCCAATCTACTCAATGGTTGTTATACGAGTGTGTAGTATTTTTACCTACTTCAAAATCCATTGTACCAAAACTTTGAAGTAATACTACGGTGATGTGTTCTCCCTGTTAGTCTTTACTTACTTCTTTTGCTAGTTTACAAGTAATTCACTCCCACTTTCACATTGCTACAAGAAACCATATGTTTTAGTAGAGTACTACTAAATGATTCTCCTTTTGTCAAAAATTGATAAAGGAGATAAGGATCATAATAAACTACGTAAAAAGAGATATTTAGACTAAAAGATAACATACCAGCTTTTTAAGATGATTCCACTAAGTTTTACTGCTTAGCATCTTCACCAAGGATACATTTATAGGTACAGTTCTCTCCTGCAATTCAACATCCTCACTCCCCACAAAGATATAGCAACTAAGCACAAGTTAAAAATTCAACTCTTCCCTATTAGATGTCATTCTCAATAGAACAACATGAATGACCTTTCTCTAAAACAAAAGAAGGATTTCTTGGACATTAATAAATTTGCAAGTAAATTTGTATCCAAATATTTTTCTCTCTTCTCGCCAGTTACTAACAAAAAATATAAAATAATGGTCTTAGATTTTAGAGGAATCAAGATTCATTATTTTTATGAGGAAAATAACATCAACAAAAATTATCCTCTAGGCCAGTTACGAACAAAGAGTGCAATTTTTACTATATGACTCACATAAAAATTACATTCTTTTCTAGCCATGTACGGACGTAGAAACCAAAGTTTCAATCTTATTTTCTGCCAACTGCGGATCGAGAGAGATTAAACATTAACGAAGAACCATCTTACGGAATTCCTGCATTACATTCACAAAGTGTAATTGTGGGAAGATCAATATTGCAATAGTTTTCGAATAGTTTACTCCTCCTTTAGCCAGTTACGAACAAAAAAGAATTAAGAGTGTAACTTACGAGAACATATGAGATTTATGTTATAATCACCAGAAATGTGATAACAAAGAACAATCTCATAAAATAAGCAATACACATAAATCAACAATAAAGATTAGGTATTGCAATTATCATTAAAATAAAATTTAACTAAAGAAACTTCAATAATTGATAGGCGATAAATATGAAGTAGTAAAGCAACAGTAAAGACAATAATAGTCTTCTTTAAATACTAGTTTTTCCTCCTTAAAACAGTAAGAATAAATCCTTACAAGGAGTAAACTTGGACGACTGTGGATTGTTCTCAGAAATTTGAGGGATGTCATCCTACACTTATATGTATGCCTCAATTTCTTCTTCAATCACTACTAGCCTAGATTCGATGTTCACGAGCTTATCTTCTACCTATTTTAAGAAGGTTTTCAGATCATTACCAAGAGAATGAACTTGATTAAGGATCAGAATCATCTTAAGAGAGAATTCATTAAGTTGAGATTCAATAGAGATCGATTTTCACTACTAGTTGTAATACCACTCTTTTCTTGTTCACTATCAGAAGATTTAAAACGAATTTTCTTAGTTGGAAGTAGTATAATCCAGACATTATCTTATTTGCAAGATTTAAGACTTGACGAGGAAGATATGATTGGGGATACCTTCAGAGCAAGTATTTTTCAGAGAAGGAATGAGATGAGACTCCTCTTTTATAAAGAGTTTAACCCTCTTATAAATCTGAATTTCTTATTGAGGATGGTTACCAAACTGGGTTGCCTTTAAAAGGGTAAAATATGAATTTAGACATACTATTTCCATAGGAAATGGAAGCGTAGTCCCCTTAAAAAATCTTCACCGAAGACATAGTTTCAGAAGTACAAACCTTTTTAGAACAATCTATGTAGACAGATATTTATGAGAAATTCTTTTGAGAAACAAAATCTTAAGAGATTTGTCATATACTTTTTATTCTAATTTTGAATATCAACGTTATGATGAGAAATTTTATCTCAGCGCATAAGATTCTTATCTTGTGTTGTATTCATTTCCATGGATCTTGTTCCCATCTCTTGCTTAGGAGTCAGATAGGCAAGGAGAATTTCTAAAAAGAGCATAAGATATGTTGATACCCGCATCGAGTCATTATATTTGATAGGTGCATAATCTACATGGTTTTAGTGTCAATTTCATACTTGTTTTAGTTATATTTCTTTCTTTATACATTTTTTTACTCTTGTTTTCTAATTTTTTTCTCATGTCAGGACGATTCAACCAAAAGAACTGGAAACGACTTTAAAAATGCTAAAGAAGTGAAGTGCTACAAGTGAAAAAAATTAAAGAAATATTAAAACTCCTTTAAATCCATGAATTATTCTCACCATCTTGTATATAATTGAAAGGCGAAGCCAACGCATAAAGAATGAGGTCATTCTGAGTTCGTATGAAGAAGGTATGAGCAAAACCGTGAAACCAACTTGGGTTTGTTATCTGATGGGCCTTACTGGGCCTGCGCGGGAAGAAAAATAAGGGAAGCGTTTTGGGCTCGCCTTTGACGTGAAAAATAGGGTTGTTGTTGGTTTTTGAGGAGGTTAAGTCTCCTAATTGGATAAGGATCAAAAGTAGGTGGAAGAGTTTAATGAGATTATGTTTCCTAGTTGGATTGACATCAAGAGGAGGTTACCAAAGCCTAGATACAATTTTCTACACAACTTCTCCATAGAAAATAGAGCAAATTTTGGTTTACCCCTTTAAAGGGGGAACTAGGATATTTTCTCTTCTTCTTCTTCTTTATTATTTTCTTCTATATTTTTCATGGGTTTTAGTAAACCCATGAGTAACTAATTCTTCCATTGGTTGGAGATGTAATCAGAAGTTCTAAACATGAGAATCAATCTGGCTGGTTAGTTTTAATTTTCATTATTTCTTTTTATCGTTCATGTTTTACTACTATAAAAATTATGTGATTGTGTTCATGTAATATGATTGGTTGTTTGGTATGTTTAAAATCGCGAATTAAATATCCTTATTAACTTATCTATAGGTAATTAGGGATCTAAGATAATTTTATCAAGAACCCTAATAACTAGTAGTAATTTGTGATCACTAGCGGTGCGAATCATGAAGGAAATCACAAGTAAAGCTTGGTCTATGTTGAATATGCCATGATTGTGTTATATATTCCTATGAATAACTCGTCTCACAGATATTAATGCTTTCCTCAAGTTAAATCTCTTAGCGATTAATACTATGTTATTTGGTGGAAAAAATCCATATATTAGTGCAGCATATGTTGACATATGGAGGCGTAACGAAGTATTACACCGATTGGGTATACTTTAGGGTTATTGGTATAAAGAGAGAATGGATGTTGATTCTAAACGATTGAGGAGCTTGTTTGGGGATGGACGATGGAACCTCTAACCAATATATTCTATTTTTATTCAGAACCTTTATTCACTTTGCTTTTAGTTTAGTTTAGTATAGTTTGACTTAGAAACTTAACAACCCCCCTGATTACCTAAGAAGTCAAAAGCAAACAACAATTCCATGTTCTCTGTGGGAACGAATCCCTACTTGCTACTATACTCATTATTGTAGAAAGTATAGGAAATATTTTGGTTGGCTAACAACCCATCAAATTTTGGCGCCGTTTCCGGGGAGCAGTAGCAATTGTTTTTGTTTGAGATTTCTTTTTGTTCTATTTTACGTTCTTCTTTTAGTGTTTTTCAGGTTTTTTGGTATTCGTGACGGAAACAACTTGTTGGTGGAATTTGTCATCCATTAAAAGAAGAAGGTACTTAATTCTAATGGGTGGATCATATTACAACAATCAATACGGTTTTTAACCTCAACAACACTATGACAATTTCCTACCACCTTTGGAATACAATCAAAACCGATTTATTTGCTATGATCAGAATCTCTCTAGAACCTTATGGTGATTTTCATACATACCAACAACCTTGTAGTCGGTATGTAAGTTAACCACCAAGGTGGGACAATTATACTTCCAATTGGCTTTATTCGAGTTGTATGCATGTTATGAATGGGTTACAAGACTTACAACATAGACTAGACCAACTTGATTGTGATAGTTAATTCGAGGGGTAAGGTCCCGTTGAGCTCTTACTTTTTCAACGAGATTTTTTTCATTCCATAAAAAAAAGTTTGCAGATAATCCAGTTAATACAAACACACTAGAGAATAAAGATTCTGATTACGGTGAGTCTGAAAACGAAGATGAGTATGTTGAGAATGAGACCGAATTGAATGATATTGTGGAAGACCCAATAGAACTTGCCAATAATTATAATGCTAATGTTGACGCTTAAATTTTTATGGAGGCGGAGACGGATGAAGATTGGTTAAAGAGTTTGATAGAGGACCATGATACACATGAGGTGAGTAATTCACTTGAATTCTTTGAGGATGAAGAGGATACCGTGATACAAGAGATTTTGCAAGGTTTGGATAATCACTTGCCTATTGATTCTTCTCCTTTACCTTTTATTGGCTTGAATTTATGTGCTTCGGAAGTAATGTTGAATGACTTTGCTTCCTAATATCCTCCATTGGAAATACTTGATTCTCATATTATGCAGGTTTGTGAAACGGAAACTGTAGAAGTTCCCAAATTCTATGTTCTCTATATACTTCCAAGTGTAGAAAAGACTAAGTGTGGGGGGAACTTCTATCGGGTGATAACTTCAATTCTATTTTCTTGTACTAATATTCTTGTGAAGCTATTGTTAGAATTGCAGATTTTTCTATGGGTGGACCCTCAAATTTTCAGATTGTTGGTCTATGGACGACGAGGGAGGCAACCCATTGGTTTAGTATTTCTTTTACTTTTTCTTGTTTTTTTGTTCTTCTGAATTTTCATATCATCATAGGATTTCCCACCTTGTTTTACATTGGAGGAGTCAATTTACATTGAGGATAATGTAAAGTTTAAGTGTGGGGAGTGGTTAATCATATAAAATTCTTATGTAATCACTTTTAGGTAGAAAATTTTAACTTTTTTTTGTAACTATTCGCATGAAACCTTCAACCTTTAGAAATTTTAGAGTCACTTAGTATACTTCTAGATAAGTTTACATACGGAGTTCTAACCGAAATAACTGAATTTATAAGTATTAGAGAACTATATTCAGAGTGCTTAGTTGTTGAGAGGCTAGAGCTGACAAAAATGTACTTAAACTGCCGGTAGAGAGTTTAGTATTAGAGTTGTTGATCATTCAATACCCATGAGTGAGGCACCATACCTTCAATTGTCCGTTTAGAGTGTTTTATCTGCGTAAATTCCGGGTAGAATGATGAGCTACCCAACCTCGTACCAATTTCAGCACTACTTTTTGATCTCTTGAGTGCTAATTTTTGTCAATCATGAGGGTGTCACCAGAATTGCGAAAAAAACCTTACCTTGTAGTTTGGTTTGCAGTTGGCACCATTCTCTCTTTCGACAACAAAATGTCTATAAAAACACCATCATCATAACAAGCGGAGCGACATGAAAATCATGAGGAAAGTTGAAGATGTTCAAGGTTTACAAGCAACAGTACAAGAAAGAGCAAATTTCATATTCAAGTGAAGCAACAATATAATGACATAATTATATATACATGTTGAAGACTTATGTACAAAAGTGAAAGAAATCAAAAGATGTGAGTTAGTGAAGTTCATGATATCAAAGCAATACAAGTTATGAAGAATCAAGTGGTAAAGTCCTTATCGCACGGCCATAGGAATTTTATTTTATTTTTCAAGTTATTCATTCAAAAAAAAAGTTTATCATTGCTTTAGTATATACTCTCTCTGTTTCAGGAAAAGAGTTATTTTCTCTTTAAATTTTTATTCCAACAAAAGAGTTACTTTCATTTTCAATAGGACAGACTTCTAAAAATAACCTTTTTTATAAAGTTTCTTTGTTTTAATAAGAAGATATGTATGTGGTATTAAACTTTTTATTGAGGGTAAATTTGGAAATAAATTAAAAAAACTACTCTCTCTCATCTTGTCTTAATAATTGTACAAATAGGAAAAGTAACTTTTTTCCTGAAACAGAGGAGTATTTATTTTGGTATTCATTCAACAAGGCCGTGGGGAAAAAATATATAAAGAAGTTCAAGCAACAAGAATTTGAGCAGAAGAGAGTTAGAAATTGTCATAGTTCTAATAAGTTTAAGAGTTCATCATCCACTGTTAAAGCCGAAGACCAAAGACGTTTCTATAGGATGTTGTGAGAGTGGTGCTGGTTGTAGATCGGATGAGAAGGTAAGTAAGCATTCTCATCCTTACATAGTGGTTGATTTCCTTTTTTAGAGATCATCAGAAGAAAAAAAAGGTTCTTTTTCTTCCCACGTTTCTATAGGATAACATGTTCATATAATTCGGAAGGTTACCTTTCCTTCCCACCATTCAACGTGTGCAGTATTCTATCTTCACTCTTGCATGCACACATGAGAACCATAAAGTGCGTCTTTTGAGTGTCAAATTCATCAAACCCTATTGGTGAGGCAGAAACATTCGGTCGCTCTCGATCCTGAATTCTTTCATATGGTGACAGAGGGATCGTACCATTCGAGCCTTTTTTTCATGCTTTTCCCGGCAGGTTTGAAAAAGGATCCTAGAGTGTCTAGGATTGGACTAGATGTGATTTCGTTTGATGGTTCATTCTTAGTCTAGAGCTCTTGATGTTCCATGCTTGTGATTTACACCTATTATTTTAAAAATCTACTTTTGGCAATATTTTAGAATCAAATTGAGTGTGTGAATTGCATAATTATTGTTTTTAATTGAATCACTTAAAAATTGTTAATGGTGGAATCTTAAATCTCAGTTTTCTCTATATTATTGAATCAACTTTTAATTGAGTTTTCTATTTTAGTTTTTAAATTAAGTCTAAAACAAATCTTTACAAGTCCAAACGAACAAATAATTTTTACCACTTTTCTGAAACTACCACACACCTCTATGGTGTATCCAGCATTGTCATCAGGCAACGTCCGTTATACTCTTTTCTTTTGGTTAGATTTTTTCCCACGTGTTCTTTTACGAGGTGTTGATATTATTATGAACTTTATGCATTCGAATTTTGTCCCAAATGGTTTTCCTAACGCCGGCATTCAAGTTTTGTCCCTAATGGTTTTCCTGATTAACGTAGTTTCGACAAAGAAAAGAATTAACATCGGTGATCAACCTCACCCTAAGCTCTAATTAAGTGTTGTATTTGTTTCTTTTGACCAGTTTTTCTATCCCATCAAATCTTTTCTGGTAATTTTCTTAAAAATAATGTATTTAAAACGGTAGTCATCCAATGAAAAGTTGTATATATAGTCTGACATTTAGAAATGTAAACCCACCATCTATTTAACAAACAGGTTGACTTAGTCAATATATATTGATAAAACAAATAAACTTCAGGTGGATAAGTCTTATCGATTTTGATCATGCTTAATTAAGTATGAACACATATATCCTAGATGGAAATTAAGAAACTGGAATGTAGCCTCCATGTATCACCAATTGTATATATACAAGGCTTTTTATGCCCGTGCAATACACGGGCAAGGTTTATCAATTTGTGAATTACTTCCATATTCTAGTTCACAACACTTGCAATGTTGCCATGTGAAATTTTTTATAGTATAACTTCTATAGTTTTATATGTATCATGTACCATCCCGAATTCTCTTTTAAGGTCATGAACTTACTCAATAATCAATCTGCAATAAAATAGAGATATTTTATAAATATATCGTAACTTTAATATCTAATTGTTAAAACGCAAAACTCAACATATTATTAATGTGATATGTATTGGTCTGTATTTATATCAACTCCTACTACAAACTATTTATAGCAAAGTAACTTAACTAGGAAGAAAACTATTCCAACTAGAAACCACTTCTAAACTTAAACCTAAACTAGGAAACTCATAATACCTAACTTCTAATGCTCCCCCTCAAGCTGAGTAGTGGGATCTCCAATGCTCAACTTAAATAATACTGATTCAAATATCTTGCCTGTAACTGCCTTTGTGAGAATGTCTGCCAACTGATCCTCAGATTTCACAAAAGGGTAGCTCAATAGTGTCGTCTTCAATCTTCTCTTTTATGAAATGTCGATCCACTTTTACGTGTTTGGTTCTATCATGTTTTACATGATTTTCTAAAATGATAATTGCCGCCTTATTGTCAAACATCAACTGCATCGGAAGCTTTAGTGGAAAACCAATCTCATTCATCAATTTCTTTAGCCAAAGAATCTCTGTGATTCCTTTTACAATGCCCCGGAACTCTGCTTCTGCACTTGATAGTGCCACTACCTTATGTTTCTTACTTCTCCAAGTGACCAAGTTACCTCCAACTAAGGTAAAATACCCTGCAGTGGATCGTCTATCGTTTGGGTTACCAGCCCAATCAGCATCAGTAAATGCCTCAACATCTAGGTATCCATTCTTTCTGAACACGATACATCTTCCTGGAGTGCCCTTAAGGTATAGTATTATCCTCATGGCTGTTTCCATGTGATCTATTTGAGGTTGGTGCATGAATTGACTTACTACTCCAACGACGTAAGCAATATCTGGTCTATGGGCTAAGTATATTAGCTTTCCTACCAACCTCTGGTACTTCTCTCGATTTGCTAGCTCAGCTCCCTGAATCATCTTAAGTTGTGGTTCACCATCATCGGAGTATCACTGGGTTTGTAATCCACCATACCAGTTTCAGCCAACAAGTCTAGTATATACTTTCGTTGGTAGATGTAAATTCCTTCTTTTGATCGCAGAACTTCAATCCCTAGGAAATATTTTAGTCCACTCGTACTCTCATCTAATAGATCAACCCACTCTCATGTCAGTAATCAAAGAACACCAATTGTAGAAGAATATAGAAGTTCAAGATATATACCTCAGCAAGACCATCTGCAAGAGAGGGAAGAGGGTGATTTAGGACCCGTATATGGGTTCCAATTGAGACACTTCAGATCTTTCATCTCAAACTCTGTAAAGAGACTTTTTTGAAGTTGTGCAATTTCTTCTTCATCACTTCCTGTTATGATCATGTCATCAACATATATTATCAGACAAGTAATCAGATCTCCTATCCTCTTAAAGAACAAGGTGTGGTCAGCATTGCTCTGTCTGTACCCATATCGCTTCATAGCCATTGTAAACCTCCCAAACCATGCACGAGGAGCTTGTTTAAGCCCATATAAAGCTTTCTTGAGCCTGCATACTTCATTTATTCGGAACTCAGCTGAGAACCCGAGTGGTTCTTCCATATATACCTCTTATTCCAGATCTCCATGCAAGAAAGCATTCTTGACATCAAACTGATGAAGTGGCCAGTCTTTATTGGCTGCTACCGAAAATAACACCCTGATAGTATCAATTTTTGCAACCGGGGAAAAAGTTTACGAGTAGTCGATGCCATATGTCTGTGTATAACCCTTGGCTACTAATCTTGCTTTGTACCGTTCAATGGTTCCATTAGCCTTATATTTGATGGTAAAGACCCACCTGCAACCGACTGGTCTCTTTCCTGCTGGTAGCATACATTTCTCCCATGTGCCCGTTTTTCTCAAGTGCTTTCATTTATGTATTCATAGATTCTTGCCATTCAATCTTCTTACTTGCCTCTTGAGTTGTTTTTGGAATGTTTTCTGAAAGGAGAGTGACAAAAAACGCCTTTGCAATAACAACAACTCTCCCCCTGGCTATATTTACTGGATACCTTGAAGTACGGGACACATGCTCTGGTGAGAATCGATTAGGCGGCACACCTCTATTTTTCCTCGTAGGTAGGGAAAATGCCTCCGGCTCTTCTGGTTCCGGTACTAAGCTGTCATCATGATTAGTGGTATTATTCAAATCAAAAGGAAAATCATCAGTGTACGACTCACTTACCTCTTGTCGGACATCATTCGAAGTAGATTCATTGATTGCGTGTACTGGTCCGTCAACCCCATTTATGTTGGAGGAGGCAGGTTCGGTGGCTCCATCTACCTTCTCTGTTAGAACAGTCTCAGAACAACTTAGATTACTTAACCAACCCAGTGATTCACTGACTCTCTCCCCCTGAGCACTAGGTTGGAGACAGAAGAAATATTCAGACTCTAAGAAATCACAATCCATAGTGACATGGACGCGACGAGTGACTGGATTATATCAACGATACCCTTTTTGATGCATGGCATACCCCACAAAGACACATTTATTTACGTATGGATCAAGTTTGTTCCTATTTGTTTTTGGAATATGTATGAACACTAAACAACCAAAAACTCGGGGTGGTAAGGTTAGAATATAAGGTATTGTGGCTTGGGTAGCTAGTGTTTGTAAAGGGGTTTTGTGATTAAGAATTTTGGTAGGATGACGGTTGATTAGGTATGCTGATGTAGCTAGAGCTTCAGGCCAAAAAGATTGAAGAACTTGAGATTCAATCATCATGGCACGGGTCATTTCAAGTAATATCTGATTTTTCCGTTCAGCTACACCATTTTGCTGAGGTGCGTCGGGACACGAGGTTTGGTGGACAAGACCATTTTTCTGGGAAAAAAGCTTGTATGGACTGATTTACAAACTCTCCTCCATTATCGGAGCGAAGAATCTGTATTTTTTTTTATTAAACTGGGTGTAAATCATTTCGTAAAACATGAAGAATTTTTCAGGAACTTCTGATTTATGTTTCATAAAATATACCCAAGTCATGCGAGAGAAATCATCCACAAATAATACGAAATACCGAAGTCGACCATTGGTAGAGTCTGGAGCTGGTCCCCATAAATCAGAGTGGATTAATGATAAAGCCAAGTCATTTCTAGAGTTACTGGGATAAAAGGAAATTCTATGACTTTTAGCATGAATGCAAGTTTCACATTTTATGTGTGTGGATTTATTTGAGAAAAGACTAGGAAATAAAAACTTGAGATACCCAGAGGATGGATGACCAAGATATCGGTGCCACAACCAAAGTTGTCTGTTAGTTGTTCCATGAGCAAGCATGGCACATCCCTCGTGAACCACCTCATCAACATAGTAAAGGCCTCCTCGCTCAGTACCACGCTCAATGATCTCCTTCGTAAGAATGTCCTGCAAAAGGAAATTTTTTGGATACATCAGCACCATACAGTTAAGTTCCTTTGTCACCTGACTAAGTGATACCAACTTTGAAAATAATGTAGGGACATATAGACAATTATGTAACTTTATCTTGTCAGAAAACACAACAGAACCCCCTCTTTTCACTTCAACAAGTTCTCCACTAGAAGTCTCAATATGAGACTTTGAGGGTGACGACAAGTTTTTATTGGGGTCATAGGTCATAGTATCTGTACCTCCGCAATCAAAAATACAGGACATGATTTTTCTGGGCGGAAACTGGGTGCAGATTGGGTTTCGTATGCTTTGAGCTTCGGGTTATAAAAAACTTGAGGAGAACTAATTTGATTCTTAAACTCATCAAAACCAAAACAGTGAGGTTTAAAAAACTTGGGGTTATTAATTGAAGGGCTTGGGGTGTCGATCCCAAACCCTTTACCTGTATAGTTTGCTTGGTTTATTCCCATAGCCGCGCCTCCATAACCCATTGTACTTACATGTTGTCCTGATGTTCCTGGTTTTGTTCTGGTGTCCTGGCTGCCACTATTGTTGTTGGTTGCTCCCTTGCCAGTGTTCACATGTTGTCCTGTTTTCTCTTTGTGGTTGTTTTCCCACCAATCTGGGTAGCCCACAATCTTAAAGCATGTTTCTTTAGTGTGCTTCTTCATCCCACAGTGGGTACAAAAGAGCTTCGGTGTATCTTTTTTGTCTCTACTCCGTTGTGAATCAAAACGAAATTTAGGTTTTCTGGCCACCAGACCTACACCAATCCCCGATGCTGAGTCAACTTCAGAGGATGCATCTTTAAAAATGTGGAGCCTGGATACCTCCCTCCGTACAGTAGCATAAACAGCTTCGACTGAGGGGAGCGGATCCTGCTTCAGAATGTCCCGCTTAATTGATTCAAACTTATGATCAATGGCTGTTAACAATTGGTAAAGTCTCTGTTCTTGAATTTTATTATTGTAAATTTGAATATCTTCAGGGTCCTTCATTGGGATTGGATCCCGTCGATCGATGGTCATCCAGATACTCTGCAGTTTGTTCCAGCAATCTTCTAAGGTATCTCCACCTTGTCTCAATGAATTGGTCTTCTTGTGAAGGTCAAACATCTGCAGCGAATCGGTTGCGGAACCATATGTAACAGCCAGCCCATCCCAAAGAGCTTTTGTAGTCGGATATTGTGAGACATTATTCACCAAATTTGATTCAATGTTCTGAATTAGCCACGTAAATACGCACTGGTCATCTTGTTCCCAACGTGTGTATGCTTGATCTGTTTCTGACGACGTTGTGGGTTGTCCAGTATTGTGAGAGCTTCTCCCTCTGCCTCCAATAGCTTTTTTCATCAAGATTTCCCATAATGCATAGTTGTCTCCAATGAGTTTGATTCAAAAAGATAGATTCTCAGAATTGATTGTTGCAGGTTGTGCTCCAAGGCTATTTCGCAGTAACGCAGCAGTTTGCAGCGTTAATTCATCGGGAATGTTGGTTGGATTTTGATTGGTATTGCTGTCAGAATTTTCACTGATTTCTGACATGTTTTGGTTGTGGGTTTTTGTTGTTTCTGACATGTTTTGGAGTGGCCCTTCCATGTTATATTTTAAGTTCATTGTGGGGATATTAGCAATGTGGGACTATTATCCTTCACACGCCCCCTCACGTGTAAGGCACTATCTGTGGGCCTCTAACACGTGGACCATTGTATGTACGAGTAACCGTTGGACTTACTCTCGTACGGGTCTGGCTCTGAAACCATGTTAAAACGTAAAACTCAACATATTATTAATGTGATATGTATTGATCTATATTTATATCAACTCATACTACAAACTATTTGTAACAAAATAACTTAACTAGGAAGAAAAACTATTCCAACTAGGAAACCACTTCTAAACTTAAACCTAAACTAGGAAACTCATAATACCAAACTTCTAACACTAATTATATACATTCGATATAAAAGGATCATAGACTACCAAAAACTAGTTTGACCGCCTGTTTTTTTTACTTAAATACCCTTTTTTTAGGTAAATGACAACACTGTTTTCAGAAAAGAAATGGAAGAAGAAGTATAATCTGTCCGATTAGTGGGAGTTGCTTTTTTTCATTTTACAACTTCTGAGATGAGTTTCCACCCCTCTCACCGCCCTCCACCACCGTAACTCTAATCTTGGCAATAATGATTTTTTTAAGAGAATTTTCTCCGACCAAATTTTAGTTCCAATTTCACCACCTCATATCCCAAGATGTAAATCACACTAACAAGTTCACCGAGTATGATTTCAAGGGTTTCTGATGATCAAGGTTTGACAAGAAATTTATGTAATACTGACTTATTAAAAGAGTTCAGTACCACCAAGAAGGAACTCATTTGAAATATCTAGTATGGCTATGAGTGAAGTTTTTTGATGAAGATGGTGATTGTTTTACTAATGTTAAAGATGAAGAGTTTTATGATGTCATTAGTTGGTGGTGCTGCAAATGGTAAATCCAGATTTCAAAGTAAAGGTTCTGTTCAATTTATGATTACCATGAATGGGGAATAAGCGAATTCATCTTCAATTAAGATCAGAAAAACGGTATCCAATAGGTTACGTATTAGCAGTTTAGTACCAAAGAAATCAAAACATTGTAAACAAGATTCATTGGTGAATCAGTCCAAAGGACAAGGTATCGATTCTTCCATATTAAAAGTTCCAGGTCCATTTGATTGTAGTTTACATAGATATTCTTAAGAAATCGTGAATCTTGATTGATCATTGATTGTAACAACCACATGAGGTTATACTATTTTTGGTTACTGTTTGTTTTCGGGAATTAAAGATTGAGATCTTTTATGATCGGAAAACTTCAGGATTCCATATGAAAACAGTCAACAGAAGTCAACGGATGGTCAGGGCTTTTGGCGAAATAAAAAAAGTCAGCTAACAATTATATAAACGCTCTTTGGTCAATCTACGATCCTATTACATCAATTGTATGTTATACGACCCAGACCCTAATTAGGTGTTAAAGTTACGATCAATTTATAAAATATCTCAACAAAATAGCATTCTGACGATCCCTACGAGCCGACTCCGTGTTGTTGGAATTGGAATAAGTTTACCAACGGATCACTAAATTATAAAGATCTTCTTTATTTAATAAATGGGGAGTCCACTTTAAAATCGTCCTGCCATTCAATCCTAAGACGGATCAAAAAATAGTGATTAACCTCTCTTGTTCAGTCGAGATCCTCCAGAACCTTTAGTTAGTTTTTAGAATTCGACATCAGAAAACATATCATCGATCGACATCGACTTATCACAATCTTAAAGGAAGAGATCTACGATCCCAAGTACATACAAAATTTTTGTATAATTTTATAGGGATCGGAGAATTTCATTCTTTACAAAATTCCAAACTTAAAATAGATCGTCTCTGTATCATAAAAGGATTCCAAGGGTTAGGTGTATATGTTTCCGCACCATACAACTAAAAACACACAACAACTAAGTTTACATCTCAAGTGGAATTACACCACCAATATGATAGCAGCACCTGGTTAAAAAACTTTTTTAACATTTTGTGAATGGTTTGCAAGACATGTATTTCTAATTTTGTATCCATCTGCCACCATCATTTTATAATGACTGTTGCGCTGATGTAGTACTTGTTGCGCTTTCATACATGATAGGAATAGTTCGAGGAAGTATTTTTTCTACCTTATTCGAAGCCCGAAGCGTCTTTCACAAAACCCATTGCTTGGTCAATACCATTATAAGCCAATTCAGAACTTAATGCTTCAGTCAAATGGGTATCAAGACAAATATGAGATTTCAAACGAAAATAACATAAATGATGACACAGACGTGCAGAAAACAGTCAAGCTTGACAAAATACATTAGGTGAAGAACACTAAGCATTTGATTTATACATACTTGTACACCATGAAACTTCTATCTTCATTAACTCCGGGATGAAGGCATTTTTTATCGCCAAGACGCTGCACATAATTGGTTTTTTGGATTTTTGAATTTGGACATGAATTTCCTTATGATTTTGCTTCGTATATCACTATATGGTTCCAATCTGCAGTTTTGCACAAAAAGCATATCTAGGTTAAATAAATAAGCACACCCAAAAAAAGAAAAATACAGTTTGCTTCAACAAACAAAATTACTATACCTTGCATTGTAAGTGAGAAGTAGGAGTTCGTCACCAAAGAAGTCCAATTATAAAAGACACCTACTAAAATCTCTTATTCTTAATAGTCAGAAATAACAGTGTTAGGAAATAAAATGAGGACGACACGTGTAAGATGATTAAGGAAAGAGGCAGTGGTTCTAAGAAGAACGAGAAGCACACAATCAAAGCCGTATGAAAGGATCGAGTAAATGATAGATGTGAAAGACTGAATAAATCCCTGCATGATTGACACATAAGATCGGGAAAGTAGTATCATATTGATTGAAACAGATAGCATTAAATGTTTATTGAACGGGAAAGTAAGAGTAATAAATGAACATGGAACGGGAAAGTAAAAGCAATAATTACTTTTATTTACTTTAACCACATGATTGACACCTATGATCGGGACAAAGATGATTCTCAAAGAACGAAGAGTACGTGTTAATCATACAAGGTAACGGACCAAAAAAGTGAAGAGCATGACCTGTCAACCATACAATCATCCCGATCTAAAGATAATAAGGAGAAGGAAAGAAGGTATCGGGACAAGAGGGACCCATTAGATAATCTATAAATAGAAGAGATCATTCAACAGAGAGGGGGTCGGAAAATTGAAAGAAGAATAGGCTAAGGAAGAGTAATCAGAGAAGAAAGAAAAGATCATTAGGTATGTATTTATTGTGTAAGATACTATTTAAAAGTTTCACTATCATGATTTATCTTCTATACATATAAAATTCATGAATTAGATATGGAATTAGGGACTGTAATTTGATCAAATGTTTGATAAGAAAATAAATGGTTAATTGATACCTTTCTAATTAATTGATTTTAAAGAGGATTATGTGTATCAAAATGTTAGTTAAAATATTTCTATTTACTGTATCTTATCAATTTATTAGTTGTTCATGTCAATGGGAATTTTGGCATAAACAATTTGGCGCTAGAAACAGGGACTGTGTCAAAGGATTTATCCTACCTGTTCAAGAAAAATGGATTTTTCTGATGTATTTCAAAAAGTAAAGAAATTTAGTATATGTATTTCAAAAATGGATTTTTCTATTGCATAATAACCTATATGTGATATGCAAAAGGGAAATTGTATGTCATTGAAAAGAAAAAGTTTTAAGTTTGAATGGATCTGTTTAAATGTTTTATTTCCTTTTATATGAATTTTAAAAAATTCATGGTAGATGATACAAATTTTTTTTATTAAAAGTATAGATAGATTTTTAGAAGGTCAGTAAATTAGTGTCTGACTCTTTCTTTATTAAATAATCTGTTAAGAAATTATGTGGCTAACTTTTGAAAGATCATTAGAATTCAAGAGAGAAAAGAAACAATCAAGAAACAAAGAATCCAGAAGAAATATGTCTCAAGAAGCAGGCTCCGGAAATCAGGACAGTAACGACGGACAAAATTACAGACAAAGGGAAGAAGAGAGTGAACCAGAACAACAGCTGAGTGATTTAGGAAATCATATACCTAATCAGGAATTAACACCAAATACCATTATTCAAAATAAATCGTCACATCATGAGAATTCACGAAATGAAGTAAATCATCTTCAAAATCTCTTGGAAGAAATGAATGAAATAAGAAGAGAACAAAGAGCCAGTAATGATCAAATTACATTATTAACTAAAGAAAATCAAGCTTTGAAAAATGCGATTCAACGTGAGGAAAAACTAGCAGCAACAGGGTCACGAAGTCAAGAAGCAATTTCTGGAAGGCATGCACCCAGAAATGAAAGGAAAAATCAAGATCAGAGAATGGTATTAGCAGGATCATCATCCCGGGATAGGAGGCAACGGGAAAATCAAGAAATTCAACGTGCACAATTACAAAAATGTATTGAAGCTATGGAGCAATCGAAAGAAGAGATAAAAGGGTTAAAAAATAAAGAAGGAGGAAGAATTGAAGAGGTGCTGAAGGAAGCCAAACGAACACCGCTGGCTCCACAGTTGAAATGTGTTCCATTGCCAAGAGAATACAGTATCCCTGTATTTGAATGTTATGATGGTACGAAGGACCCGACCTCACACTTAAAATATTATAATCGAGTGATATCACGATGGGAAGGACACGAAGCAATAATGTGCCGATACTTCCCATCAAGTTTGAAAGGTTCATCATTATTATGGTATGACAGATTGCCAGAAAATTCCATTCAATGTTATTCACAATTAGTGAGGAAATTTCTCGAGGCATACATGTACAACAAGCCCGTTGATTCGGGAGTGGACAAACTATATTCCCTTACATCATGGCCAGAAGAGACGATTCGGTCATATACGGCCCGATGGCATACAATTGCCAAGCAATTGGAGATGTAGATTCAAGTACAGCGATCAATCATTGTAAGTGGGGAATCGCTGATCGGAGATGTCAACTTTTTATTGGAATTCATCGTAACAATCCCAAAACTGAGGGACAGCTCAGGGAAATAATAGAAACATGTGCAAGATTGCAAGATGTGCAAGAACAAGGTCCGAGAAGTAATTCGCGAAATCAAAGAAACATAAAAAGGACAAATTCAATCGAAGTATCACTAGAACAAAAAAAGAAATTCCCTCATAAATCTGAACCAAGAGAATCAAAACGCCCACGGCAAGGGGATAACAAAAATTTTGTTCAGCGATTTCAAGAAAGAGTGTTCACAAAACTCAATATATCATATTCTGAATTATTCAAAATCATAAAAAATAAACCAGATTTTCATTGGCCACCATCAAGAGGCAATCATCCTGAGTTCACACAACATTCAAAAGATTATTGTGAGTACCACAGTTATAAAGGGCACACAACAGATAATTGCAAGAATTTTATTATACTAGTACAAAGAATGATTGATGCAGGAGAGTAGAAATAATTCATTCAAAGGCCCGAACCAATAGCAAGACCAGACAAAGGCAAGGAAGTGCATATCCCGTATAACGAACAAACCATTAATATGATATCATTTTCAGAAGAAAGAGATACATATATGAACGCTACAATCAATAAAAGGTTATGCAAGAGGATTCGGGACCATGAAATTTTTAAAGTATCAGGAAGAATAACGGAAGCTTGGGAAGACTGGATGGCATCCCCTTTAACTTTCTCGGCACAGGAACTAAATCAAGAAATTGAGATGCATAATGATCCTTTGGTTCTTACATTGCTAATGTCAGAGTGGAACGTTATAAAAATTCTTTTGGATGGGGGCAGTTCTTTAAATGTGTTGTTTCATGACACATTTTGCAAAATGGGACTAAAAAAAGATCAGTTAATCCCGTCCCGATATGTTATTTATGGGTTCAATTGAATGGCTTCAAGACCCGAAGGAGATATTGATTTGCAAGTATCTGCTGGACCAATTAACATCTTGACAAGATTCAGCGTAGTGGATGCTCCATCCCCGTACAATGAAATAATCGGGAGACGATGGGTACACCAGCTGAAAGGTGTAATTTCAACTTATCATCAATATTTGCGGTTTCCAACACCGTAAGGAGAAATGGAGATCAAGGGAGATCAAGATGATGCAAAGTTTTATATAATGGCAGAAGTAAGAATGAATGAAGAACGGGAACAACAACATCGGGAAAGGAAGAAAGACCGTAAAATCAAAGCAAAGGAAGAGGAGATAAATCAATACTTGAAAAGAAACATCGAACAAAAAGCAACAAATGAATTATGAGAAAGCAGTAACAATCAAGAAAATTCAACAAATCGGCAATTCGAATGATCCTCATAGCAATTAAAGGGAACTCCAACTTCGATCGGGAATCCTAAACCAATTTTTACTTCTGTAGAAGAAACTAAAATTATAAATATTGGAACTACAAAATTTCCTAAACAAGTGCGAATTGGAACATTGATGAAAGAAGACATGGAGCAAAGTTTGATCAAGCTACTTCGTGATTTTTTAGATATATTTGCATGGAACATGGAAGAAATGCCCGGGATAGATCCAAATATTGTACAACATGAATTACAAATACGTCCCGATGCTATACCATTTCGACAACGGATACGTAAGGTTGCACCGGAGTATCACGATCCAGTAGAAAAAGAGTTAGCAAAGCTTTTAAATGCAGGATTCATTCGTGAAGTATGATATCCAACGTGGATTTCTAATATGGTGATCGTTCCAAAAAAGAAAGGTGGAGTAAGAATCTGTATAGACTTCACCAAGTTAAATAAGGCATGTCCGAAAGATAGTTATCCACTTCCCAACATTGATCAGTTGGTAGATGCTGTAGAAGGCCATGAGGTATTATCTTTTATGGATGGTCAGTCGGGATACAACCAGATTGCACTTGCAGAAGCTGATCAAGCACATACGGCATTCTTCACTCCACGGGGGTTGTATTATTATACCAGGATACCATTTGGATTACGAAACGCGGGAGCAACATATCAACGACTGGTTGATGCAATATTCAAACCTTGGATCGGGCAAATTCTAGAAGTTTATGTGGATGATATGTCGGTAAAAAGTAAATTATCTATCAATCATCTACAACACCTCACTGAAATTTTTGGGCATTACGAAAATACAAGATGAAAGTTAATCCGGAGAAGTGTATTTTTGGTGTTACTTCGGGACGTTTTTTGGGTTATTTGGTTACAAAAAATGGAATTGAAGTTGATCCAGCAAAGATTCAAGCAATAACAGATATGCCATCACCCAACCACATTAAAAGTGTACAGAAATTAAATGGATGTTTGGCCGCTTTAAGCAGATTTATTGCTAGATCATCAGAACGGCGCAAACTCTTTTTTGATATACTGAAGAAGAAAAATAAATTTGATTGGAACGACCGATGTGAACAAGCATTCCAAAACATAAAAATGCATTTGGCTACATTACCAGCATTACAGAAACCGGAACCTGAAGAAATATTAACTTTGTACATAACGGCAACGGAAGATGCAATCAGCGCAGTGATGGTACGTACTAATGAGAAAATAGAAAAACCAATATATTACATCAGCAAAACCCTTAATTCAGCAGAAAGAAATTACACTAAAATCGAATAACTCATTTTATCATTGGTCTTTGCCACTCAGAAGTTACGTACCTATTTTCTCACACATTATGTTCGTGTCCCGAGCAAGGCACCGTTACAATCAGTATTAAAGAATACAAGAAAAGTAGGGAGGATCGCAAAATGGAACGCCCAGCTAGAACAAATCAACATCATTTATGAGTTGCAAACCGCACAAAAATCTCAAGTTTTAGCTGACTTCCTTGCGGATTTCCCGATTGAAGAAGAATATGAAATTCAAGGTCCGATAGGTGGAAAAAAAGAAATTAACTTATTTAAAACTTTTTCACTAAAATTTCATCACTTTAATAATTCATTTTTTATTTGTATATCTATGTTAAAGGATTACCAGGATACGAGGAAGAGGACCCACAAGATATTTTGAACTCAACAAATTCTCAAAGGTGGGAAGTCTTTGTTGATGGGTCCCGATATAAGGAAGGAGCGGGAATTGACATTGTGATTACTGCACCAATGGGTGGACGAATGACACATTCATTTCGTCTTGAGTTTGAAGAACATACAAATAATATAGTAGAATATGAAGCTGTAGTCCATGCTCTAAAACTCATCATCGAGCTAGGAATCAGCAATGTTCGACTCACAAGTGATTCACAATTGGCAATTCGACAAGTCGAATTAAAGTATCAAACACTTGATGAAGATTTAGTACAATATAAAAACCTTGTTCAAACCTTAGCAAATCAAATCCCAAACATTATTTTTCGGCATCTGTCCCGAGACAAAAATCGACATGCTGATGCATTGGCATTCATTTCCTCCATGGTAAGCGATCCTAATATCACAGCTATAAAAGTCGTAAGAATATATAAACCATCTATACAGATAAAAGCACTTAATAACATAGAAGAAGATGTGATAAAAGAAATTAATGATCCCGCAATACAAAATGCCGCACCTATGCCTCAATAAGTAGATGATCAACCAAAAGAACCAGATTGGAGGATTCCGATTCATCAATATCTACAAGATAAAATATTGCCTTCAAATTCTAAAGAAGCGAGAAAAATTTAACTCAAATCGGATAGTTACCAGCTTCGGGATGGTATTTTGTATCGTAAATCATTCCTCGGGCCATTATTCCGATGTTTATCACAAAAGGAAGGATTACGGATACTCAAAGAAATACATTATGGAGATGCGGGAAACCACAGTGGAAGATGTTCACTCGCATTAAAAGCTAAAACCCAAGGTTATTATTGGATATCCATGCTTAAGGACTCAGAAAACATGGTACGAAGGTGTGAAGAATGTCAACAATTCGCAAAGAAAATCAAAGCACCTGCCACAGAGCTTAATTCTATAGTCAGTCCATAGCCATTTTCGAAATGGGGGGTAGATATTGTTGGTCCGTTAGTTGAAGGGACCAAAAAGAGAAAATATTTAATTGTGGCCACCGATTATTTTACCAAGTGGGTAGAAGCTAAAGCATTAGCTCGATTCAGAGACATCGATGTGTTCACATTTTTATTTGAAGATATCATCTGCAGATTTGGGATTCCAGCAACCATAGTTTCTGATAATGGAAAGCAATTTCAAGGAAAGAACATTAATATGCTATTTGAAGCATTTAACATTCAGAAACACAAATCCACACCATTCTATCCCCAGAGTAATGGACAAGCTGAATCCACAAATAAAACAATCGCAACAAATTTGAAGAAAACATTGGATGGACATTACAAACAATGGTGTGAACAATTGCATAACACATTATGGGCGTACCGTACCACAAGAAAAGAATCCACTGGAGAGTCACCATTCCTTCTTACTTACGGGACAGAAGCAGTTATACCAACAGAAATCATTCTACCTACAACTAGAACAGAAGCATGGGAGAAAAATCTAAATTCAGATTTAATGTTACAAAAGTTAAATGATTTAGAAGAAAAAAGAGAAGTGGCACTCCAGAAAATGGAAAATTATCAAAGAAAGTTGGCACGGAATTACCACAAAAAGGTCAAGTCACGAAACTTTGTCCAAGGACAATATGTTTTACGACAAATCACAGAATACCATCGGTACAAAAGTGCAGGGAAGTTCGCACCAACTTGGGATGGTCCGTACATAATACAAACATCAGCGGGACAAGGACCATACTATCTTCAGAATATGCAAGGAGAAAGATTACAACATCCATGGAACGCACAATACTTAAATCCTTATTATCCATGATTAACAGTACAGATATGGTGGCCAATACATGTATACAAATTTTTATTCAATACTTTATCTGATGTTAAGATTTTTTATGAAGTTATACTTAAAATAACAGTCAATTCCAGGAACACCTCATTCTGGAAAATGCTACGATTGGCGACATAATCAAAATTCAATTATTCCAGGAACACCTTATTCTGGAAAACGCTACGATTGGCGACATAATCAAAATTCAATTACTCCAGGAACACCTTATTCTAGAAAACGCTACGATTGGCGACATAATCAAAATTCAATTCCAGGAACACCATATTCTGGAAAACGCTTCGATTGGCGACACAATTATGATCCAATTACTCCAGGAACATCATATTCTGGAAAGCGCTTACGATTAGCGATACAATCGTAATATCAACAAAAAGGTAAATGTCCTTATAGAATTTTAATAATTCTGAGATTCTAATAAAGAAGGAATGCCTAATTTATGGTTATCATTTTCAGAGTACGTTCGGGACCAACCCTGTATCTTACCCCTGGCCCGGGTTTGTTTCGTATGTGTGGGATCTCGAATTACATGTTTTGAGGTATATATACTTCGGTCCATTGTACTCATGAAACAATATGATTAACTTAAAGATTTCGAAAATGTCATCTCTTATGCAGGAACAATATTAAAAGCATATCCAAGCATAATAGAAGAAAGTCACAAAATAAAGTTTCCAACTAAAGTATGTCAAAACTCAAGATACAAAAGGATCGGGACATAAGAAAAGAATATGAACCCTTTTGAATTCCTCGAGATTTATGTGTTTGAAGCTACAACTATCATGAGCACGTTTGTCCCGAGGAGCAGGATTGTTGACTGTAGCACGGACATTCACAGGCCTTAAAGGTTCCGAAGGATGACTCCTCGATACAGGATAACGAGATGGTTTCCTGAGTAAAAGTTGATCATCCTGATGAGAAGTATCACCAGTAATTTTGGCTTTACCTTTTCCAGCCATGATAGATTTTTATCTACACAGAAAAGCAAGAAAAAATAAGCTTACAAAAGATCAAAAACCAAGAGCATAGTAGAAAAGTTGCAAAACAAAAGAGCAATAAGATCATCATTATTCTCCAATCAGGAGAAATCAAGGATCATGTCAGAATAACCAATCATCAAAAGAAAATTCAACAACTTCTCAATCATCGTTCATTCCGATAAACAATAAACATGCAAGAGCATCATCATCATCTTCACTATTTAACTCAAAAAAATCTATGTACAGGGGATAATAATCAAGCAAACGCGAAAAAGAAAAGGCAAAAGAATTACTTACAGAGGAGTAAAAGAATCTAAGAATAATACTTTGATAATTGGAAAAACTGGATCCCGATGAAAGAATCTCAAATTGCAGAAGTTTAAAAGGATGAAAAGATGTTGAAGAATCTTTGAAAAGCTTGAAAGAATGAAAAGTGCTGCAACTTTAAGAAGGAGAAGACGAAAGGTGTAAAGAATGGAATGAAGAAAATAATTGGTATTAAATAGGAGAAAGCTGAAACCGTCGAACCGTCGAAAAATGAAAAGAAATAAAGTTCAGAGATTTGATTTCCTCGAAAAAAGCCAACTGACAAAAACGTGCAAAAGAAAGTTACTGCTAGCGAAAAAGTAGGAAAAGGTGTAACGTGAGAAAAGAAGTTATTGCAGGCGTTGAAAATGGAAAGGTAATTATTATTTTTCTTTTTTTCAAATTTTTTAACAACTGTCAATTCCAAAAAGGGAAAAATGAGGCAAATTGTAAGAGAATAAATTCTGAATTACATGTGGGTAAAAACTATTGGAGAAGTACCGAGCTATGATGAGATGAGAAACATTAGAACAAAGTTTTCTGAAAGTGTTGAATTGACAACTACAAAATCTTTAAAGTTTGATCCTGACAGCATTAATGCATGACCAACACTTGGGTTGCGGGAACGCAAGGCACACTGCACAAAACAGATAGCATTGCTGCCTGACCAACACGTAGGTAGCGGGAAAATAAAGTGCACTGATCAAGACAGACAACTTTAATTGCTCGACTGACAACAGGTTGCGGAAAAGCCTGACACAATAAAGAGTAATAATGAGTATCGATGCATGACTGACACGTATCGACTCTGCAAGCAGCGAACACAAAGAATTAAAGCATGACGAATCACTTTAAAATAGCTACGTGTCAAACATGCCATGATTCAAATAAGATCGCAACATCCATTCCAATCCAAAACAATAACTTAACTACAAGACCGCAGAAGAAGTGCGGGATAATCCGTAAGAAACTACGGGAAACAGGTAGTACGCAGGCTAAGACTTGCGGAAGGAACGATCAGGCCTTGCGGGAATTGCAAATAGGCTTTGCGGAACTACATATCGCACCAAAAATGGATAAGAATAAATAGGTGGAAAGGTAGATTGGTGGGCTCTATCAATTTAACTATAAATACCAAGCTCATTAACATGAGAAGGGGTTGGAAAATTTAAAGAGAAATTAGACTGAAGACATTGAAGTGATAGCAAAGAGCTTAGGTATGAAATTTATGTAATTGTTTAGTTCATTTGATTCATGATTAACATGATTATGATTTATATGAAGTCATCTTATTGGTATAAATTATTTCTCTTCTCTTTTCTTTCATATAGATGTAAATGATCATATTAATGGATCTAATAATTTTACTTTTAGATGTAAATAGTTTTACTGATTGAATCACATAAATTTTTATGTCATTTCATTTTATTTTAATTGTTTTTCACTTTCAAAATATTATGGTTAGGTGAGATAAGATAATGTACTTTATTAGATTTCATACATTTTTGGTTGTGATCCCAAAATTTCTAGATTTTTGGTAATCACGTTACATTTGTATTTTACTTGAGCATAGTATTTGTGTACGTAAGACGAATGTCCCCGCATCAGTTAAACTCCAAAAAAAGATGCTTACACGGTTACACCTTCGATAAACGGTCCCACTTCCAAACCCACATTTGATAACTACCCCCATCTCTATCTTTTATCCGGAACTGATCAAAATCTCTCTTCTTTGCTAACCATACACAAAACGGAAACAGGACAAACCCTTGGAAACAAGGGCATTCTTTGATTGCTACTTCGTATCCTGAGAAAAATGATGACACCGAAAGTCTAAATGGTATGATTCTTTCATGTATGAAGTGGCGTACTAAAACTTATGTTTTCATTTCTTATTGCAGTATATAATTATGTCATCATGTATGTTTCACTGTTTGCTCTCAATGGGACAACTTTGTATGAGTCACAACAGTATCAAGAAACCAGCCAAAGAGAGTGAACTGAAACCTAATAAGCTGTGATGAATGATGGTAATTGATGGATGATTTAGATGTTATGTATGATTAGTAAATGTGGGTTGTTGTCGAATGCAGGAAAGGAGACATAGTGGTGTTAGAAATCACCATCAATTCCATGTTTGAATCAACAACAGAATGCACATAAGGTTTTTGTGAAATTGCCTGAACTGAAGTGGCTGAGTTATGGTGGTTTTGATTCAAGTTTTGGTTGTACAGACAGCGAGAAAGATGAGGTGGAACTGATGTTTACTGCCGTAAATTTGTGGGTATCTTTGAAGAGCTTTGACATATTGTAGAGGCCAAGGGTAAGTTAGGTACTCGCCACAAGGAGATGGAGATGCTCGAGTTTGCGCGGTGGTATTTGGTTAGAGTTAGTGATGTTTTGATCGCATCTTAGATGTAAAGATCAGAGCAAATGTTTATGTCATAGTTTGTGCGACTGTCGATAAAGTGTTAGGAGTTTATTTCAGAAGTTCACAAAGTCAGGGAGTTGTGGTTTGAATTATGACAATTTGGGTAATGCGCTGAGCCAAAAATTCAGCGAGAAGTATGTCCAGTAAATTGTAGTTTTGTTTTGTTGTGGTTATGTGCAGGTACTGGCCATGGTTCGACGCTGTATACAATGGTTGTTTGGCAGCTCACTGGAGAAAATTTAGAAGCCAACGTGAAAAGAAGGTAGGGGTGTTAATCTGTTTAAGTTTTGGGTTATGTTTGTTCTCGAGAAAACAGGGAAGAATATCTAGTCCTGCCATTGGTTTGAGAAGATGAATGGATGCGATGGTTCTTTGCCAAGGGCTGAGTATAAGGGTTATTTGGCAGAGGCTAGGTGGTGTTCTGGACACCAACAGGGAAACAAAGCTTGGGTACCAATTACTTTGAATTAAACACTGAAATGAAGGAAAAGCAAGTGAGTAACCATTTTGATCGTTACCAATTCGAATTCACCTCGATGTCGGAGAATGAAATTCTGGTACCCTCTTTGATTACTAATTTTTAATTTTTGACTGAAATGCTATATTTAATTACTAATGACACTGTCAGATGATATTTTTCTATTCTACATTTCAGGAAGATTTTTGCAAGATGTTATCATGGCATGGAAAATTTTGGCTTTATTATCCCTGGGACAAGTACCTACTCATTAAAAGGCCACGTGAACAGCTGGCTGCTTCCGTTTCCTTAATTAAAGGGTGCCTTCAATACCCGCACCAGGCATGTATGCTCAACTCCAATCTAACTTAAAACATGTTTAACCAATTGTATATAGTTGTTCTTCTTTTTGAGCTCCTACAAAGAGATATCGTCACTACCTACGTCTCATTCAAAATATGGTAATCGAAAACATGAGCCTATGTTTTCATTCAACACTATCTGGAGCAATATTCCAAACCATCTGGTAGGTTCCTCCAGCTATTAATCTATTCGACGACATAATCAAGGAACAAAGAAAGGTTGGCGAATGTTGTGCTGTAACAGAAGTGAACTTGAAACACTTTGTGCTTCTCTTAGCTTTCCATCAAAAGCCGTGCAATGTTCCTGTCATTCCATGTGAAGAGACAACATCAATAATGGAGAAAATTAATTTGGCAGCATAGATAGAGATATGTATTTGTTTTGAGTTTTATTTGATGTCATGAACACAAATTTGATATCATGGACACAATGCTTTCCAACTTCTTTCTGTGGATAACAGTTCCAAAAAAAATTATACAATGTATTTGTCTTTCTTTATTTTTCTATCTGAGATTATACATAGTTTTCCGTAGATTCCGGCAGTTTCCTTTACGGGTGGTTTGAGACTGCTGGATGGCAGTTCTGTTAGGGGTTGTTCAGGCAGGCCTGTTACAAGGATATTATGACATGCAAATGGTGTCTCGCCCTAGCAATCTTCCGATAGAGAATAGTAGAGAAGCTCAATTTTATAGGTAATGTTTATTAGAGAAGCAATCTTCCGATAGATTAGTTTGCTAAAAGAGCTTCTTATTTGGATAAGCCATAAGGGTCAGATGGAAGACCAAATCCTCTGTTCAGAATTGAAGTCTACGACGCAACATCATACAAATACAACTGAAATGTAAGTCTTTGTTCTGGGTTGATGTCCAGGCTCTTTCTTTACTTCATTCTTTGTTTTCTTTCTATCATCTCTGAAACGCACAGTGCTTGCGTATCAATGAATTTTATCGGATCGAGCAAGAAGAAGAGCTACTCAACATTAACCCCAAAGCTACATTATATATGTCAAATAAAGTCAAAACTGTTGGCAATTCATATCTATAAAATAAATCATGTTATAGTGCAATTTGTATCTATATAAAAAATCATGTTATAGTGTGATTCGTATCGTTTCAGTTTGATTTCATAAGCATATATAATACTATCTTCGTCTGTAGAAAAAAAATTATTATCATTTTTTTATTTTAGGTCAAATTAAAAAATAATATAATATTTTTTCATAAATAAAAAAAATATAATGTTACGAATTTAAAATCACTATATTAATATATTTATAAATAATATCTTCAGCAGTAAGATAAAATTAACATATTTAAAATAACATATTAAAAGGTTCACCGACACAAGATGGTAACCATCCGGTGCATAGTACGAAAAATTTCCTAGGATCTAGATATACCGTCAGAGAAACCGACCTGAATAATTGGACTGTCTTTAACATGTCAGATCCGACCCAAACAACCCATTTGGCTGTGCCTATCCTAACTTATCGCCACTCTATCGTATCATAACTCTCCGCTAAGAATCTTCTCATCCCCACCGGTCGAAAAGAACAACTGATAAGCCACGACCACCACACATCAATCTAATCTTATGTTTAAGTCAAAATGTCAAACTATCTTTAGATCTAATCTGTTGTTCAAACTATATCGACGGTTCAGATTCGATATCACACTGACCACGGTCAAGAGGTTTTCCCCAAAAAAAAATTAAACAAAGGAGAAAACACTACGGACATTCAAAAATCAGTCGGAGATGATGATTTTGGGGAAGTAAGATTTTAGGAAAAATTTGATTGAGGTTTTGGTTTCAGGGTTGAAGAAAGAAGAAAGAAGATAAAGAAAAGAGGAAACAATGTTTTCGAAGAAATTAAATTCTCAATTTCATATTGATAATGGCGGTGGTGAAGGGTTTGATGGGAAAAGAAGCGTTGTTAATGGAGGAGGCAGAAAGAAGTCTCAAAGGAAGAGCATTGATGTAGGTCATTGGGATTTTCTGGTAAATACCCCCATTTCTTTTCCTCTAGTAATGATTGTCTTCATAGTTTCTTGGGTTTTGTTGGTATCTTTGTGGATTCATTGATTCTTTGATTTGATTAGTGGAAATGTGGATTTTCTTCGGTGTAGCTGTAGATTTCTAGGTTTGTCTGGATTATATGTGTATTCTTGGATTGATGATGTATCATTATGTTCATTTCATCAACTTTGGTCTGCGTGTTATCTTCTTTAGCTGTTCGTTTGTTCACATTTTTGTTTGTTGTAAGAATTCTTGATTGCTAAAAACTATTCTTTCTCTATGAAATTGTTAATACAGGAAGAAATTGATGCACCAATGTGTGTTGATCTGAAGTTAGAATCAAAATCCATGTACCAAGACATGTGAGTACTTGGAAAATTAATATATTAGGGTTTTTTTTAATCTGTTTTTGATCAATTGGTTTGTAATACCTATCGTATTTTGTGTTGCATTGCAGAGATGATGCTTGGTTTCAAACAACTCATCCGTAAGCATCTTTAATCTTTCTTTGTAATGTTTACAATATGCTCACTGCTTCTACTAAAGCCTTGCTTATGAAACAGAAGTGGGTATATGTTGGTGTTAGAAACCTTTACTAAATCAGTTTTTGTTATTTCAGGTTCCATCAGTGCTCATCACACAAGTTAATCTCCGAGTTTTCTGCTTTACAAGAAGAGCAGGCAACCTCAAATGCAGACTTACTCGGGTCATCATCTACTCCTGAGCTTCCCCCTTCAGTGTCAAAGTCGAGAGGCAAGAATTACAAGAGTAAGGAATGGAAAGGTAATGATCAAGCTAAATTTGTGGATAAGCAGCACCCAATTAAGGTTTTGAACCGGAAAAACAAGCGCGTAGTGCCAGGAGTAAGTCATGATATGAAGGCAAAAACAAGCTGTCCAAATTCAAGACATACCTCGAGTTTGAAAACAAGCTCAAAACCTGGTCCTCTCCAAACCGAATCTAGCTCCAGATATACCAAGTGCACCTCGAGTTTGAAGCCAAATGCAGTTAGTAAAAGCAGTTCAAATGGATCCAAGAAGCCGAATATTTCACAAATCAAGACTAGCTTCGGAGTTTCAGAAAGCAAACCAACTGTAAAAGCATGTTCTGTAAGAGAAACCACTTCAGACAGCACGCAAGCACCCAATTCTAGTAGCTCCTCAAATTCAAGCACAGGCATCATGGTTCAAAGTTATCAAATGCAGCCATATTCTGACGTCAGACCTAAAGAGTTATTTGGTCGGACTAGTGAGTTCTTTTCTGCTGTGAAAATCAGTCTTAGAAGAAGCATCGTTACAAGACAAGCATCGAGGGTGGAAGTCAAGGATGGCAGAGAAATTCGTAACTCTTCTTCGAGCAAGTCCAGTGTTGAATCACTGTCAAGTTCTAACTCTGACCCTAAGGACATTAAGAGAGCTGCAGGCAATAGTATAACCACGACGATGGCTTCTCATCCTACAAACCAATACAGACGAAATGGCACAACTATTTCAAAGTCATCTAGTAGTCAGTGTTCTAATCTCAATTCTAAGTTTCAGCGTGAACGTGTAGCTCGCCAATCAAGTTATATCTACCAAGATAAACCGAAGCTTAAGGCATCAAAGACAAAGGTGATGATAAACTGTACAACAACTCCAGTTGGGACTCTAATAGCGTGTGCAAACTGATCTAAAATTTAAATTAATCCTGCAGGTTTCTTATCAAGCTGATCCAAGAAGATCATTGCGGGTGCGTAATGTGCAAGAACAAAATTCACTTGGTTTGAAAGCTAAAAAGCTTTTGGCTGCCAGTGGCGAAGTGTATCCTGGTGCATCAGTTGGCCCAAATCGGAAAGCAAGTGTCAAAGATGATACCTTCAAAAGCAAATTTCAGTGTCCAAGTGCTTCGGAAAACGGCTTAGCAAATAAGGATGGCAAAGGGACGGTTGAGGTATGAGTTTTTTTAACCATTGACGAATTGTTTACTTCAATTTTGTGTTGCAATTCGATATTGTTTGAACACTATAATTAACCAAATTGCGTGAGTCATGTCATGCAAATCCACTCTGTAGAAAACAATGCGACTGGAAAGTTTGTGTACATTGTGATGTGATAAAGTTTTCATCTGAAGTTGATTTAGAAGCCAACACTTTCTGTTTTTTTAAGTTTAACAGTCTGTATAGGTGAAGCATGTCATGCAAATCATTCTGTAGAAAATAATGTGAAAGTTTGTGTACATTCTGATGTGATATAATTTTGAGATGAAGTTGATTTAAAGACCAACACTTTGTGATATACTCAATTTTACAGTCTGATCGGTGTTGCTGGGATAAACCACACTGAACCATGACTGGTGTGTTTATATAAATATATTGAAAAGGATAAATAACTTTATAACAATTTAGTACACCTATCCATATTGAACTGTGTAGAAGCTGTTGACCTTTCTCCATTAGAAACAAGCTAAAACAACTTAGGAAGGAGCTTCCTATTTGGAATTATGACTCAAAACCAGTCCATGATCTGTAACTGAAATGCATGCAAACTTTCATCAAGAATAAAAGCTTAGTCAGAAAACAGTAACTTTATAAACAAATAGTGCAAGCTATGTCTTCTATATTTCGTGCATTTAGAGCAAACAAGGCACTTATATATTTTTCTGTTTATTTATATCCTTTGATGAATGTATGAAGTTGATGCGTTGTTCAAATGGACCAGATTTCTTCACTTTCAAGTTTTTTATAATCTTTTCTCAAAACGAAATAGTGCAAGCTGTGTCCTGTAGATTTAGTACATTTAGAGCAAAAGAAGACACTTTTATATTTTCTGTTTTTTTATCTCTTTGGTGTGAATGTACGAAGAGGGAGCCTTATTCAAATTACTATAAATAATACGTTTGAACTTTCAAATTCTTATACTCCCTCTCTCATTTCATCCATGGCTACTCTACAAACAGGAAAAAGCTGATGGAAGAGTCAAAGGAAAAAATCCAAAGACCTTGGTACAGAAGAAGGTTTACTTTCGATAGAAGACTACTTACTTGGATGAAAATGTATAGTAGTGTAAATACTTTTTTTTGTTTATCTCGAAAAGAAGAAAGATTTCTCTTCTGCCATTTTCAAAAATCAGGACGCCTTGACCTGATTACCTCTTTTGATGTAGACTCGTAAATTTGAGAGTGTCTTTATACAATTTTCATATGCGATGGAATATTTTCAGTATCGCGCCCTTTTCTGTTTTCATGTGTAGAAATTGTGGGCTGAAGTTTGTAATTTGAAAAAAATAAAACATTGCTTGAATTGAACCAGACAAGGCTGAACTACACAAAATGAAGGCTGGAAAAACGAAGCCCCTTACAAATTTGGTTTTCCCAGCTATATTTCTGTAGCTTACGACACAGAAATTTTCTTCCTCCTTCATAGACTTGCTTGCCGAATGCAATTTGTTTGTCAAGGGTTCAGGGTTCAGCTCCTTATTTATGCCTGCCTCCTTATCAAGCCTTTTCATTTCATCACTGTGTTTCGTGTCTCCAAGCTTACGTTTTCTCTTTGCCCTTTCTGCTGCACTAACTGCCTCTTGCTCTGTGGCTTCCTTACATGTTGGTCTAGTTTAATCTATCAACTACTCCACATTTATGCGTTTTTCTACTCCTACAGTGTGAACCATCGTAGAATTATGAAAACCAACTTAGCCAACACCCATGGACGCAGTTTTCTTCAAATTATCATAGCAGGGGGTGTACACAACATCCACATTATTCACCTGGTTGCCTTGGATAAAATTTCCGTATACGAGCTGCGCACGCTCTACAAATAAACCTTTTAACTTATATCATCTATTGTCTATACTGGGCTGATGACATTTTGTCTACATGGAACCATCTTCAGGGAATCCATATTTGGTGAGTTCTTCGGTGCTTATCCAACTATTGGTTTTTCTTTCCCCGAAAAATAGGGTTCTGAGAATGGAGATAGAGGAAACATAATTAACTTGACTAGTAAATTATCCAGAGTTTCACTATTTTAACTCAATACCATCACCAAGAATAATGAGAACTAACCTGGAACTAGAATGCAACTGAATTAAATAGGTTTATCATCAAAACTGTTACAAGAGGTTTTCATTGTTCCTAGTGAGATACTTCAAAGGGTAGAAGTCAGGAGTTGTTTTGATTCAAAGATGGAAATATTACATGATCAAAACTTCTATGATCTGACTAGTTGCTTCCAAAGATCCAACGGTCAATGATCATCTCCTTAGAGCGCCATAATTCCTTGTTACCTGCAAACAGGAGAACAAAGAGTTATATAATGGTCCAACTGCTCTTTCTTAACGAAGCTAAAGGATTCCAGTTGTTTATTTAGTTCATGTGCTACAATTTATTATCACTCAGTGCAATTCTTTTTACCACTGTGGATAATAACATTCATATGCTTTATAAAACATTATTTTTCAAAATCCCAGTCACCCGAGGTTGAGCCTTCTTCAACCTGTTAGCCATATCATCATTGTCATCGTCGTCGTCATCATTAATCAAGACTCAAGATTGGTTTGTGACTAGAACAAGAATCCGGTTTCCACCCTCTTTTTATTAGATGATGTAGCGCCCCTACCTCTACCTCTACCTCTTCCTCTAGTAGCTGGAGCTGCTCTTTTGCGACCTTTGGCGGGGATATCTTCGTTTTCCTTCACAAAAGAAAACAAGAATCCAGCCAATCATACAAAGGTTATTGCGAATTTTATCTTGATAAAACTGATTTCAGCTAAGCAACAGTTCCATATGCAATGACAATATTAAACAAAGGGAAGGATTATTATGGTGATCTTTTTTAAGGAAGGCATTCACCACTCTCGTAAACACCACCTTTCATAACTGAAGTTGTACACTTGCCTGTTAAGACAAATTTTGTTTGCCATGACATTAGATTTCATTTAACGAGATGTCTTAGATTTAAGCACTAATAACTCCATGATGTATCTAATATGCAATGTTCCTTAACTAGATCATACCTCTTATATCAAAGCTGTTAAGTAACTTTATTAGTTATGTAATTTCTCAGTGCATTCCTTAGGAAATTCAAACCGAAGGCAATAGTTTTAGAAGGGAATTAGGACTCACCGAACTGTCAAGGACCTCATTAACCCCAAATTCCTCCACCTCATCACTTGAAGGAGAATCCAATTTATCATCATCGTTTTCAGTACTTGGAACTGCACTTGGTGTAGCAACTGAAGCAGATCTGCAACGAATAAATTTTAAACAAGTACATATATAATTCAGTGAAAAACCATATCAATATTTTTTTCTAGGAGATGTCACTATAAAGTGTTACAGAAAGTATAATGCTTAGGTGGCAAAAGCCTCCCAAAGGGGAAAGATATTGTACATAGTCTAACCTATCGGAACGCCGAATGGTCAGTGCTGCATCAAGAGTTGTTTGCTTAAGGTTACTAGATCCTCTTCCTTTACCCCTTCCCCTGGTCCCCCTACCTCGTGTAGAAGTTCCAAAAGCATCCTGAGAAGACCTAGAAGCAACAGATGATGATTTGATGCCTCTTGCAGTAGACCTTGAGCTTGATAACAGCTGGGCCGTGTCTTCATCATCACTGAAGGAATTAGAAATTCCAAATCCAGCTGTATTTTTACCCCTTGTATCCTATATACATGTAAATTTAATAACAAGAAAACGAGAATAACCTAGCTCGGGAAACTCGTGCAATTTTGTTCCAATCAAACAAGCAGAAGGTAGGAACCCAACCCTTAAACTCCCTGAGGAGGGTGCGACCTCTGTACCGTCCTTAGAGCGCATCAACATCTCTTTTACACGTGACTGAAATATACTTAGCGTTGGTTAGGGGGGGGGGAAGAGGAAAAGGTTGATACAACGCAACAGCTCCTGATGCAACAACAAGCACCAGCTTGACTTGGGAGGGCAGTTGAAGATCTTTACACATACTACAACTTAAAATAAGCATAACTTCGTGTAAAAGATTCTTGCCTGCATGCACTCCCCAACTTTAAGAATTAGATCTTCCTCCTCAAACTTCAGAGTATCTGGTTCCTTTGAAATTTGTTTCTGTATAAATAGGACTTGATAAGTCAGATCTAAGCATAGACGAAAATGTAAGACCTTCCGACAACAACACAATGCAAGAATATCTATTATGTAACAGTAACAGTGTAAGAATTCAGAAGTCACAGCAACGTTAAAATTACACGTGTTTCTTCCAGATTGTATTTCAGGCAAGCATAGAATGCGTTTTTGTCGTCCTTGTTAACGAGATCATGCAGTGCAACATCCAAATCATTAACCAGGAGGATCTCCATTTTCTGCAAAAGATATCATTACTGATGTGAATATATAAAACAAAAGCTAAAAAGACCCCACTACTATCAGAGTGTATAAACTGGAATATCTTTGAAAATAGGGTCAGGATAAACAACAAACGCAACATAAATTAGTGTTTAGAAGGAATTGATAAAGGTTGTATGGTGAAGACGAGCTTCGTGAGGATAACGCCAACCATGAAAAAGGAAGAAATAAGAAAACAGAAAGTTGTAGCTGGATACCAAATTACTTTCAGCAACTAGAGCCTCGATGTATTGTTGATTTAACTCCTCAGGGCGAAGCCGTTCGGAATCACAAATCTTGCCCACACCCCAACGAAAAATAATCAAATAAAGCCCTCATGGTACGACTATGCCGTTTGATAATATCAAAATTCAAAATGGATAAATTAATTACCTTCATGAGGCTGGCGTTTCTTGGCAGCCTTCGAGAAAATTAAAATATCTTGTGGATTTGCAACCTACAAAATCTAAGAAACATCAATCAATTTTAATAAAGTGTGATCTAAAGCTAATCAAAATGATGCTGAGTGGTAATTCAAGCTCAAGGAACCTTTCCGACGTATTTTTGCCCAAATCTTTGAGGGTTTATTGTAATAAAACCAGAGTAGTCAAGCTGTTGAATCAATAGATCACTATATTAAATACCACAGCATTAACAATTTATACTGGCTAATACCTTAATATAATAGGAATTAAAGAGAACGTGTTACCTTTAACCTGATTAATGGAAGTGCAAGCTCTGATCTACTCACAGCCGTCCCGCTAGATTTCTCGATCAGATTTCTTACCTAAAGCGATCTAGACTTTGTAAGATATAATGAACAAAAGAATAGTCAATAAAATCAAAAAGTATTACCTAAAAGGGTGTAAAGCCAGTAAATAATAAGCAGAGCTGAGACAGATATAAGCCCACGATCCATCAAGAACATAAAGCATCTATTACCACATTGTCCAAATGTTCAAGAACTGGCGCTTGATCATTGGGATCGATTTCAGCTTCATCCTTTAGCACAACCTAATTCATCCGCACTAAATATGTAAGAGAGATTCAAGGAATTAAAAAAAAATGTTGTTGTATACCTAGTTACTAACCTCAGCATATTCGAAAGGCCTGACCGAATTCAATGGTATCTTAGTAGGGCGATACTGATTTCCCTGTAAAAGTGAAGGTGTCAACCATTTAGGCAGCAGTGCATTATGATGGGTCACATGAGCATCAAGTGGGAGGAGAAAATGACAGGTATTTGCATCATAACAACCTTAATTTCGAGAAGAAGGACATGCTTTGGTTTTGCTTCCCCATCTATTAAAGAGGTTGCTACTGAAGACCCTGGCTGAGTAATATAGAAACCCATCGCAGGAACTTCCTGAAATCAGAAACATAAGAATAAGATGCTACAACAGATAACTGAGATAATTAAAAGTAAAAAATGAGAGAGAAGGCTTCACCAAGACTAACTTGTGACACGGATAATTATAAATAAGAAACAAGAATTCTTGCATGCACAAGAAAGCTACACGCCGTACCTGAGGGTCAACAAGGCATTCATGTTCATGTCCCCACACAACAAAATCCAGGAATCGTGGCAGAAAATGCTCATTGATCGCACTTTTAGGATTCGTCTTTATTCTACATATCACATTGACTGTTTATTATAATGGCAGTCCAGATGATCAAATTTTGCTTATCAGAAAAAAAAAATCTTGAAAAGTTTGCACCACAAAATATAATGCTCCCAAAAGAATAATCTCTAAGTATCAATAGTTCAAGGAGATGTTTATCCAATCATTTATGTTTCACCTTTGACTAAATAGTAAATATTAGTTCTGAAGATACAGTATATGACCTGTTTTGATGAAGAACAAGAATATTAAACCAGTCTGACACTTGACACCCTTCTTGAGGTTCAGGAAGCATCCACTGTACAGCATGTGGTGTCTGGTACTAAATAATAGAATGAACCCACATTTTCAGTAACTTGGTATTAAATCCTACAAAAATCCTGAGACCTGTTTTAATTTTTAATGGAAGGAGTACCTGAAACATTCGATTAAGCCGTTCATCCCTTATGTTTCCAAGACCATACAGAGCCACAGTCGTTGAACCCTGCACTCAGAAAGGGTAAGACTATTTCCCATGCCTAGTGAAACTAATGCCCCACTCTCAGCATCATATATGTCAGTATAACTAACCTTTCGAATAAGAATAGGATGAAGAGTTATCTGACCAACACCTGAGCCTCCAAGGACCATTTTCCCAAAATAGTTCACAAGATTGCAGGTGGAAAGTATATCAATTGCAGACAGATTGTCCTGTCAGAACAGTTAAACAACAGTTTCTCGTCAGTGGACGGAGAGTAAATATTGCTGACTAAAAACGATTTATAAGATCAATTGATCAAGCCAGCAATATCTGGAGATTAGCCAGGTAGCTCTAAGAGGATGGCCAGGATATCCCCACTATCCACATACAGATAAAAGGAAAAAGAAAATATGGCACTTTGGATTACAACAAATAAAGTACTACTTCCCATGGCAATGAAATACCAGTAACCATGAATTCAGGGATTCTTTTAATGAAATCAGACCTAGCTTTTGACATTGAAAGAACGAAAAGTCCTATAATGTGAATAAGCTTAGAGAGATAGGGATGGAAACTCTGGAGCATTACTCGATAGGCCAAAAAAGGGAATAGATTGAGCGTTCTGGTTGCTAACAAGTATCAATATATAACATACCACTCCTGCTGGAACATCATGATTTCCATGTATGGTAAATACTGGCAGGCCAACATTGAAGTGGGGATCTTTATAGTTCACATGACCAAATCTGGATAAGCACATTGAAAGCTTTAGAACCTAAATGATGTTGTTCTCAATTTAAACAGATAAAGAAACAAGAAAGAACATACACTGGCTACTCAATTCATTTGAGAAGAAACAAAAGGTGAAGGTAAGTACTTTGAGAAACAAAGCCAAGGATCTTACAGAATAAAAAAGTTATGATGATATTACTGAAAAAATGAAAGAAAAAATTAAGAAGAGTTGAAGCATATAGAGACATTACATATTAGCGAAGTTCACTGTCTGATCACTGACAAATTGGAATTGCACGGGCTGATCATTGAGGCAGTATCGACGAAGGATCTCAATCGTCTTCACTAGGGTTGTTCTTGAAGGTTTATTCTCATGGAAAAGATCACCACCAAGAAGTAAGAAATCCACCTGCAATCAAGAGAAAAATCAGCATATTGTTCTTAAGGATTCTACTTAACAGCATCACATGCATATATCTATGTTAATAGATGGCATAGAAGGGCAGAATTGAACCCTCAATAGTTATACTGATAAAAAAAAAGTAATCGGGATGCAAGCAGAAGTATCATAACGAGACACTGGATAGGCTGCAGGAAGCCTGAGAAAGAAACCCAAAAAGTGCATAGTGGAAACACCTATAAGCAAGATTCAACCTATAAGCTGCTTCATGAACCAAAAAAAACCGAGCACTTTTAAACTAACCAGCTTTTAGAGCATGAAAACCAAAATTTAGCTACTCTGTCCCAGTTGGAAAAGAGATTATGCCGGAATAAGAATTGAGTAACTAAGCATAAAATAGAAATAAAGCCACTCAAAACGGAAACATGTATCTAGAGGGGCATACAAACTATAGTTCAATAAGATCATATACTCAGTGTATAGCAAGGATACGACTTGCCTTTTTTTGCTCTGCAATTGAGCATATTTCCTCAAAGGACTGAAACGAATCAAATCGACGTATCTCATCTTTTTCCATATAACATGGCAATCAGTGGCAACAAGCATTCGAAGTGAGTCGCTGCCATCCTCCCTGTAATGTCAATCGAATAAATAAAAATTCAGAAAGACAGTAGGATAAGAAATAGTTTAAACGAGCATTACAAGTGTGTTTTATATTGCAAGCAGAGTCGAATAGCTTGCATTCTGCAGTATTTTCTTTTCCTCTCTTTTGTCTGGGCGAAAATGAATAGAATGTGTAACAAGAAATAGAGTGCTTCATAGGTTAATTATCGTTATAAAATTCAATCAAGTACAAAGTCATTAAGGTAATCTCATTCCATAACTCTTATATTCATAAAAGTAAAACTTCTTAAGAAGAGAATTACCTAGAGGAATCATCCATCTTGTCTCAGCTTCACTCTATAGATCCTACAGAGAGGAAATAACAAAATGAGGAACTCGTTGAAGAACAAATTAGAAATAAAATGGAGTAAACAAAGTGGAATAAAATGGAAACACAAACTAAAACGCCCAACAATAAAACCCTAGAAGAAGAAGAAAAATACCAAGTACTAAATTATGACATAAGTGAATCAAATTAGCTAATAACCAAAGGATTAAATCAACATTAAACACTTGGAATATAATAACATAACAATGAGAAACCCTAAAACAAACGAATGTCCAAGAGAACAAAATTTGACCTAATAACCGGAAAAGAAATAGCGAGAGAAAGATAAACAGAAACAGAAAGAAACTAACGATAAAAAATGCCTTTACTAGTAGTCCAGTAGTCCAGTAAGCTATGGAGAGAAAGGGAGAGGGAGAGATTTCAGCAAGTGTGTAAGTATCAGAGGAGAGATTAAGAACAAAATTGCTGGCGCGGAATTTTAAACTAAGAAAATCTGAAATACATCCGATTGTCCTTGTCTTTTCAATAATTGACAGTTATATCCTAATACTTATTCTCTTTATAAATGGTATTTGATGTAATTTCACTAAACATCAGGGCTATTCTCAAAACTTAAACCCTTTGTGTAGATAAAATTCTCTTTTAATAAACCTCAAAATTCTGAAAACCTATATACACCATTATCGAATGTCGATTTCTTCTTTTCTATGTTCATCTCCAAACTTAATTCAGAAACCACCATTCAATTCAATTTCTAAGAAAACTTATCAGATTAATTCTTATGGTTTTCTTCGTTGTAATCAACTTCTTCAGTTTCGTTATACTACGACTAGAAGTATTCAACAACCAATAAAACGTTGTTCTGATTTTTCTGGGTTGTCAATTAAAACTTCTATTGGGAGACAACTAGGGTATAGTGTTTGTGCAGAGAATGGAGAAGGAGAGGACAAGAAGAATGTTGTTGATGAAGCTGAAGAAGCTAGAGGACAAAGTACAATGCCTTCTAGGTTTAGATATTTGACTAAAGAAGCTCCAGATCGTCCTGTCAGGTGGCCATGGTTGATTGGTTAGTATATTTCATTCAAGTTTTAGGTCCTTTGTTAATTGAGATTATTAGAGGGTTTCTGTTCATGTTCTCACTTGCATTTATAATAGAAACGGTTTCATACTATTGTCATTTCTGTATTGTTTGTGTGCCAAAATTTGTTTAAGTCTAAGATGTTGAAAATAGGGAAAACCGTGTTTGGAGAAGTATATAAAGATGAAATCCTTATGTTGGGAATTTACCAGTTACCACAGATGTTAATAGTTCTTTCAAGAACAAAGTGAACAAGTAGATGTTTTATGATAACTGCTTTTAGTGTTGTGTTGTTGATGCTCCTTTGTGTCACTGCACACCAGTTCTAATAGGTACATTCTGGTGAGAATTCAAATGCACGCAGTAGTTTCTGCAGGTAGGAGAGGGTAGGTGGGACTTTGTTTTCTAGCTTTTGGGTCTTCTGAGAAACAAGCAAACAAATGATCGGTGTAAAATATCAAACGCATGGTTATTTATACTAAAGCAACAAAAGTTGTAAGACTAACTGAAACATGTTAGCAGCAACCTCCATTTTCTGCAAGAATCTGGTGCAAGGAACAGCTTCTACTTACATTTAAAGAGTTTAAGCTGCTATCTAAATGGAAACAACTTTCTATTGTTGCTTTTTGTGCAAAGTAGCTCCATTTAGAAGAATGAAAAGAATTCCTGTATTATCTTAATTTCCATTGTTCTCAATTTGGGTTATCAACATCTTACGACCTTGTGTCATTTTTTTATATGATTGTACACACTCAGTTTGTACCAATTCCTAATTCCCTAGGAATATCATGTTTCATGTCAAACTAGCTGTTGATATTGTTTGTCTTTTACATATTGGTAATTCGCTAGTGATGACAAGTAAGGTAACACTGTTGCTTTGTGAACACGTGTTGACCTTGTCTACTTTGAAATAATTGGCAGCCCTGGCATTCCTCGTTTACGCGTGGCGATCGGTGTTATGGGAACTTTCTAACTGGAAAAAAACTGTTGTGGGCATTGCCAACTTCACTGCTTACCTTTCAAAACTTGCCTTGGCAATTGTATATCATTTCTTTGGTGATCCAATTACTGCAGTCCTTGGATTTTTCGAGACATCACTCTACAGTGTTCGATACATGTACTCAGATATAGTGGCAGCAGCCCCTGTTCCAGAGCTAACGGTAATCATTCTCTTAACATCAGCAGTTCTAGCTATCGCAGAAGCCCCAGTACCAAATTCCATAAATTGCCAATCTTATCTCATATCAGTGGCTGGCTTTATCGGATTAGCAGCTGTGAAGAGTTTCATCCCCGAGTCACTCTTTTGGGTGTTCCTGGTAGGATTATTCTGTTTCGCAAAGTTTGTTAAGAAGAAAGATAACGTCTCATCTGCAATGCCAGTCGCTGCAGTGTTGACCGCTATAGGTGAGCCATTGGTGAGAGCTCTGGTGATGAGTTTGTTTACCTCTGTTGCCATATATCACCACTCAAATATGAAGAAGAGTCTTCCAGAAGAATATGCAGAAGTTGAAGTTGCAAGTTCTGTTCGAAAACTTCCAGTGCCATTGGTGGGTGCAGCTTTGGCCATCGGTATCCATCTTGCAGCCAAATGGGTTCGTTACCGGCACCTGACTTGGATGATCGTATGAATATGGACATGTTTTAAGAACAATGTTCCCTTTGGCAGGAGCATCGAATTCGTGTTAAAAGATTGTAAAAGTTGATCGACTATTGACAGCAGCCTACATGTCCCAGTTGGTAAAGTATGGCTAAATCTTACTATTATAAAGAAAATGTCCTTTAATGGACCGTGGACACCCTTTTTTACTGAAACACCCTTTACTTAAAGTTGTTCAGTATTTTCATTGTTGCTGTTCTTGGCATGGGTTTAGGGTACTTTGCATTTGGGTCACAGGTATTTACCAAGACTAGTAAGAAGAAACCTCTTCCTAATTTGGGTTATTGATGAATTGGTGATCATTGGAGGGGTTTCTTGTTTTATAATGGAATGATAAAGTAATAAGAATTGTTACAATTCTTTACAAGTTAAATTGAACCCCATTTTATATTTTTTAGTTTAATTTAAGGACTTTTTACTTTCTGTAATATAATTTTTAGGTGGGAGTTCAAATTTGTGCACACCGGTTTTTACGGCTTTCTTTATTAGTCCAAATTGTTTAAACGGTTTCCACTTTTAAGGTTTTCTTTTTTAATAAGTTGTATTGGAAAATGTAGAAATATCTTCTTTTTCTTCTACAAATATATCATTTAGATAACTTATATATGTAGTCTAAAAATGGACGATTAATAATAGTTGTTTAGTTGTTTAGATTGTTGTGATAGTTTAGATTGTTGTGATATCTTTATTTTTTTTTATAGATGACTAAACTGACATTATCACTTACGTATTATTATTAAAAATAAATCTAAATAAAAATCTAATACAGGGTTATATAGTCATGAACGTTTTTATAGGGCGACAGTTTGCTTATGTTATATTCTTCTCTCACTCATCAAGGTTTACGTAAAAACTCCATTGTTAGTTTTTCTTTTTTTGTTTTATTTTCTCTCCTTTTAATTCTTTTTTCAGCTTCATTAGGGTTTGGTAAAGGTTTTGTGTTTTTTTTTTTTGGATAATCGGGTAAACTTTTCGTGTTTAATGTTTCTTTTGATACTGATTTATTGTACCCCATAGTCTTGTGTATTGTTGTTGAATGATTATACCTATTTTAGAGATTAAGGCACGACGTAGATTTACCGTCTGATTTAGTTAAGTTAGTGCTCATGGTTTTTATCAGCGTTTTTTTCCGGTCGTTTTTAAGGGTTTTGTCCTTGTCTATGTTATTGTCATTGTTCCTGCTACCTCTTTCTGATTTTTTTAGTAACAATGACAAGGACACAGACAAAAACAAAAAAAACGATTCTTTTTTGTAGTTATTGCAAAGTGTTACTGGCAAAACGATCTCTATGTTTTAATTTCTGTTTTACAGGTATTATGATCTCTTTCTTTGTAGTTATTGCAAAGTGTGAAAATTATAATTTTTTTAATGTGTGATGAATATAATTACGTGTGATAATTTCAATTATCATTTTTTATTGTATGATAAATGCAATTACGTGTGTTGATTCCAATTATCGTACCGTTTGATCTATGCAATTAACACAAGTTGTGACAAATGTTTTCACCATAGTGAAAGTGTTCACTTTAGATCTATTTTGCTTGGGCTGACAGTTTGTCCTTTTTTTATCAGGCGAGTTGTGAAACCATTATTCATTTTGAAAGTGAATCGTTATCTTATCCTGTTTGAAAAATAACTATTGTCGAGACCTTGAAGAATATTTATGTGATCGTTGGACTATTTTGAATCTCTGGTCGATACGTTTCATCTTGCATGAGCAATGCTTTCAGTTGCATGTTGATACTGATTTTGTTCTCCGGTCAATTTTTGGTGGTCACTTTCGCAGAGGTGTTGAAACTTTTAGTCTTCGTTGTAAGAGATTGATTTGCTCTCCATCCCAATCGTCGCCATCGTCATTCCCAGATTCGGTTCCGCCTTCTTCTTCGTTTACAATACTACATCATCCGTGTCTAAAGGGTTATATGTAGTTTCTCCAGTTTCTAAGGATGTACGAGCCAAACTTTTTTTTGAGGATTCTTAAATTGTGATAATTCTAATACCATTTAAACGGAAATTCGGAGAAAGGATAAGTTTCATATAAGGAAGGAAATCTTGATTATGTAAGGGTGTTTTTTTAGGACATGAAGTTCGGATTCAAAGGATCGTAAGTATTGTTGCAGGTATAATTCCACGGAATACACCACCATCATCATTGTTAAGTATTATAGTTAGACCAAACTGGTTGTACTACCCGTGCAGAAATGGTATTACCTATTATAAAGATTAAGTAGCAACTATATGGTACCGAAATTTTGATACACCCTCAGTAAGTTTAAATCATGCATTTGTATTTATTTTGTACTAACCAGTTGTGAAATTTTTTCTAACCACAACATTAAACTATGAAAATTCAAATACCATTCTAAATGGAAGTTAGTCAGTAAATCCTCCAAAGATCACCAAGTACAAATGGTTATGATTGTACACTCAAGTTTGGAGGTAGTGATTGCTTCAACTTGACTGTCTTGTCTGTGTCAAAGACACAAAGTGGGTACAAATACTTGGAGCACCAAACAAACAAGCTAACTTCATCTTAATTCTGACTGCAAGTTGGAAGTTCCAGAGATACGAGACCATAGTACAACAAAGTTTGAATGTATATACGATGGGATTTTAATTTACACCGCAAGAGCAAGGCTATCAATGAAACAGTATGCAAGTACGGTTCGTTCTATATGGATTTTAAAATCGTAATTTCTAATTTTTAATTAACTAATGTGCTAATAACAAGCAAAATAATTTTTAATAAATAAATAAATATATAAAATTAATATACAAATTAATCAACCAGGAAGAGACAAATCTAGGATTTCGGATTCCATTTCTGATGTTTGTAAAATTAACAATCTGTTATCTCAAACAATTACTATCAAGTTACTCAAGACAATTTTGAACCCAATCTCATGTCTCGGAAGGTATAACGTTTTAAAAATATATATACGACTTTCGTCATTTCATACAAAAATATAATTTCTTTCACTTATAAAAGATCAACAGTTTGAAAACCGTCCAAAACAATTAAAATAAAGCATTTTAAAAAGATTTTATTAGTCATGAATAACACAAATAGTAGAGTAAATATTTTATAAGAAATAAAACTATTAATTATACACACCAAATATGGTTTCTTCCTACACCCTAGAAAAGAAAACTAGCTACTTATGACAACAACAATAAAAGAAAATTGTTTAATCATTTAAATTTATTAATATGGAGAACTTATAATTTTTCTTTTATTTCTTGTTGAATAAATAACTAACCCAAAGCGTAGTAGATAACGAACCAACCGCCGCTGCAGTTGAAAAAGGCTGCTCGTTGTGGAAGTTAAAGAACGACTGCTTGTTGCATTAGCTTCAGAACTGTCAAACCGTTACAAAAGATGTTGAAATTAAAAATAAAGACAAGGGAAATAAACGACATTTCCTAACTGCCTTATGTTCTTCTTCTCCCCGGACTATAGCAGCAAAAACACGTTTTCTTTTGAACTGATTTTTTTCTTAAGCTTTTTTGGCCTCAGCCAGCCTCTACAAAACCCCTCTTTATACTAAAACACCTAACCGCCCGATAACTCCCCAAATTTCTAATTTAATTCTCGCAGATCTTCCATGATTAATGTAAAAAAGCTTCTGGCAATATTTTCTTTCCCAACAACGAACTATTGGTGAGATTATTTCTCATATTGTCTTAATCTTCCTTTGGTTTTTAAAATCCCTGAAATCTTCTTATATATTGCTAATAAAAATTCTCTTCGAACAAGATATAAACTCTATTTAAATAACGTGATCTGTTTTTTTGGCAAGAATCAGATTTCACGAGACTTTGTTGGTTTGTTTGAGACTCCCATATTTGTACAAATTTTATTAATAAAAAGGATATTTTCTCACTGTTAAACTCTTCAAATCCTGTAAACAAGTTCGACAGTTTGAGAAAGAAATTTCCCGCAATCTTTTGTATTTGAAATGGGAAGGAGGCAGGTACCCTTATCCAATGTCTGGGGGTGCCTTTAGTAATTTTTCGGGTGTCTTTAACACTTTTTTCGAGCCAATTTTTTCCAACAATGTTTATTTCCCAAAAATACCTATACACACATAAAATAACACAATTAGTACAAAAAAAATCAGTACTAACCATATATAAATTGGGATCAAATCAGACACAAAAATGTGTCTATCAAATACCCTCAGACATATTATTTGTTAGTCCTCGAGTAAATCTAATCTAGAAAATAAAAATCCTAACTCATTGTCGCAGGTATCGTGATTGCACTTAGCGTGTGCAACAAGACTTTAAAACTCATATGTGTCCCTATCGGACGAGTTCTGGTCTCGTGAGGGTTTACAAGAGGTGTACCCACAAAACCTTTTACTCCAAACTCTAGCTACTGGTGAACTATTGAGGATGGACACTAAACATGCTATTTAGTTGGCTACAAAATTCTTTGACTATGGGGGGAATTACCCTGTTTTGAATCCAATTGTTGTACACGAGTTCGCACTCGAGCGTACTAAAATTCATATATAAGAAAACAAAGCACTACTCAGAAAGTCGTACAATGGACCAGATACTCGAAATCTAACGAACCATAATCACATGAATAGATTAAGAAGATGGATATAGAGATAGAAGTGTGCGCATGTTGACTAAGGTGCACGGTGTTTCACAGAATATTTGTATGATCGTATGCCCCTAATAGATTGAGGTATGCACCCAATGGTCTAAATCCTAATTTCTAGTGTCAGCTCAGCTGGTATATACAAGGGCGAATGGCCCATCGGTCGATTTATTGAATATATACAATTATCTTTTACTTAATTATTTCATTTTATTTTTATTTATTTTTTTCCGACAACATGATTAGATCTTTTGAATCTAAGCGCATGCTCCTTTTCAACAAATTACATAATAATTCCCATGAATCCTGCATTCCACGTTTGCTTAGGCGACGGAGACAGGGAGAATACACACATATTGTTATCCAAGTGTCAATTTTTATTATTTATTTATTTATTTTTGGTAAGTTCAATTAAAATAATAGAGATTGATCTCAATTCATTCTAATTCAGCCTAGCGGCAACAAGGCGATACTAGTGCCCACCAAATCACTTAGAGAAAGACAAAAAGTTACAAACATAAAAACAGAACGTGATACGGTGACGACTCTGAGATATGGTTACGACTATCATGTTATTTCTAACACCCCAGCTTTGTCCTTTTATGAATAGACCATTTAGCTGGGTCCCTCAACTCCTACAGCCAAGAAGTTTGTTTTCATCTACTTAGAATGGTTAGTGTCATCATGAATTGTTCACAAGTTTCTAGATTTTGGACTTTTTTGTACAACTATTTTTTTTTAAATTTTTTTCCATTACCCCAAAACCTTAAACTGAACATAGTCCTCGATGTTCTAAAGACAAATAAATGAAAACATGATTAATGAGAAAGAATGAACAAAGTAAAAGAGGTAGGGAAGGATATTACCAGCACCGTGTACCAAAAGCGTATGGGTTTTCTCCCATAAAGCATTAAGTTTAAAGTCTTCAGCCAGACCAAGAAATGATTAGTCACAACTTACGAATCATATAACAATAATCGGAATAATTACGGATCCTTAAAGTCAATCAGCCTTGACTCACAGAGTTGACCACAGTGGTGCATATGAAAGTGGTGGTCAATCTCATGAAAATGTGTCGATTTAAACTTTTTAAAATAATCAGATTTAGTTTCAAAAATTAAAAATTGATACATTTGAAGTTGAAACATTCCCACATTTGGTAAATAAAATTTTGGTGGGCCAACAAAGTCAATTATGGTATTATCGCATGGGTAGACCACATCAACCAGAGGATGGGTTTCTGACGACTGAATTTCATTTTGGACATAATCAGGTTCGCGGAAAAGTGTATGAAGATAATTTTTTAAAATGGTAGAGGCACATATGTCAAGTCCCAAGTAAGGGACTTTAAGCAGGGATACTTGAAATCACAAGAATCATCGGTACCCCCAAACTTAAAGTGGACGTTACTCTCATATTCTTCTGAGGACTGGTTACCCAAATGATCCAAAAGAACATCATTGATAGACATATTTTTGTGTCTGATTTGTCCTCAATTATTTACATTGTTATCGTTTGGTACTTATTGTGTGATTTTATGTGTTTGTAGGTCTTTTTGGGAAATAAACTTTTATGGAAAAATCAGCTTAAAAGTGATAAAAGCACCCCCCCGAGAAAAATTACTAAAGGCACCCGGAAAATTGATAAAGACACCCCATGACAACTGCTAAAGGGAGCCTATCTTTGGATAGGGGTAACCCCATTTCAAATTCAAAATGACGAAAATAGCGGGATATTTTCTTTCAAGCGTAAAGAAAGTGTTGTGATTTGGAAATCCGATTTTTTGGGTTTTTAAGAGTTTTAAAGCTATCCAACTTGAAGCAGTATCTAATAGGGATCAATATACGTCAAATATAAGAGCTTCTTGCCATAAAACAAACTTGAAAAGTCAAGTTATGATCGGAAAAGGGTTTACTCCCTGTTTTGGATTTATACGAATTCGAGTTTGTTTTATAAAGAGTTTTGGGTCCTTATCGATTAAAGAGAGGTTGTTGGGTCTTACTAAACCTATATATAGCATAAAGGACAACAAAAATCGAAGTTAGGGGAGGTCAGCCATAAAAATTCAGGGAAGGAAATATCTTAGAGATTTTTGATCTTGTTGGGTAGAAAAGGGTTGTTTAAGTCAATTAAAGTGATACAGAGGATTGAGGGAGGTTTAAGAGAGCTCAGAATCGCTGGAGGAGGCTCGGGACAATTGTCCTCTGATGTTGTTGTTGAAGAAGACGAAGAACATGAGATAAGACAACGGTTTCTTCTACCACTCTGTCACGGTTTCTTCATCCAACTGTAACGTTTATCTTCAGTCTGCAACGTTTATCTTAAACTTGAAATGTAACAGTTAATCTGTAACGCCTATACAACGTTGCAGATTCCTTTTTTTAGCTTCTTTTCTTCTTCTCAAGCACTTTTGAGCCATGTACCAATCTTTTGAGAGTGTTTTGAGAATGATGAGCTAAACTCCATCACTGGGATAATGGAGGAAGCCATATTTCATGAATGCTATTTTTGATTTTTATGACTTTTGCATTGGTTTTAAATTGATTTATGATTTTGTCTAATTAGTTGTGATTTTTTTTGATGGTGTATGCTGGGACTTAAGAGTTTTTGATGCGCCATGCGTACGATTTACAGTTAATGTTTTAGAAATCTACCTTTTTGCAAAGAAATTGAGTCAATAAAAGAGCTATAATTGTTAATAATCATTATAGAAATCGTTCAGAAGTGATTTTTGGTCGAATTCTGAGTCCCAGTTCTTCCCAATATTATTACAATCATTTACTGTTTTCTAGTTTAAATTAGTTTTAAATCTAAAAAAAATCTTCACAAGTCCGAGTGAATGAACACTTATTTTACCACTATTCTAAAACATACCAATCATCATCAAAACCATACAATGGGTTATCCAAGGTGTTCCTAAAAGCCTCTTCTTCTAAATCAGTGATCCCACAAGGTTCATCATATTCATATAAGGGATTGTTAAACACAGTGTTTTGTAAAAAATCATGAACAGACCTACAGTTTATGACAACATCCTCACTTATGTTTAAAATATCTACGAGTATATCATCTTTGTCAGAAACTATTATTTTTGAATCGGAGCACCAAAACCCAACCCCAAGTACTTCCACCCACAAGATGAGTTTGCTACAACTTTTTAGAGTTTAAATTACTAGTCTCAGGACAAACTCGTTCCTCAAAACCATCATCGTCTTCATAATAAGAAGGAAATATTTCACCGTCTATAACAATAGTATCTCTAGTTAAATCCTTTTCCTCTTGAATATATAAATAATTATCAACATTATTAGGATTGGAACTAGAAACATCATTATTATCATGAAGCTCAATTGGTGTAAATATTTCATGGTCATTATGACTACGAATTTCAAATTCTTCATCACTACTATCCTCATCCTCATAATGACATAAAGATGATTGAACCTTATTTGAACAAGTAGTGTCTTCAATTCTAACCTCGTTTTCTAGATTAGGTAAATATTTGTCATTATTATCAAGGGTAAAATTGAAAATACCATTTTGGCAATTAAATTCATTTTGAGCAATATTATCAGCTAACCGTTCTTCTTCTTCAATCTCATATAAACGTGTATTAAGTTCACTGAGAGCAATACTTAAAGATGCAAGTCTTTTGTTCTGATCTAATTCACACCTAAGTGACTCTTTATAAAATTTCTCCATTAATATGTCATTCATACATGAATTTTCAGTCAACTTCTTGAGTGAATCCTCTAAAGAAACACTTTGATCATAAGAAGTATTATGTTGCAACTGCTTCATTAAATCCTCCAAAGATGGAAAACTTTCATTTTGCTCAGTATAGTATTGTTCATTTACCCATTAGTACGACTGGTTAGCGTGTGAATAGTAATTGGGATCACTATGGTATGAACCATAACCTCCAGAGGGTTGGTGATAGACACATTTTTGTGTCTGTTTTGTCTCAATTCTTTATATTGATAGTGCTCGATTGTGTACTAATTGTGTTGTTTTAAGAGTTTTTAGGTATTGTAGGAAGAATAAATAATCATGGGAAAATTGGCTAAAAATTGATAAAAACACCCACCAATAAAAGTGTTAAAGGCACCTGAAAAAAATGATAAAGGCACCCCCAAGTTTTGATAAAGGCACCTAGACTTTTTATAAAGGCAACCACTCTCATTCGAAATTGAGTTTTGGCGGGAATATGTTTCTACTCGGCTGTGAAGATTGGAAACATGATTTGAGAAATATTTTTGGGATTCAGGGCAATATTCTTCTTGCCTTTTTGGTCGGATTTGTAAACCAATGGTTCAGGTGAAGAAATCAACCAAAAATATATTTTGAGATATTATCTCACATCGGAATAAAATGGAAATATTCTCAGAAATATTCGGAAGTAACAAAATCGATAGTTTTTACTCCTGTGTCTTGAAGATGGAAACAACATCACCAAGATTTAGTCGGCAAGGAAATCAGATCGAGGATATTACCGAGAAGAGAAAAAAAAAATCATGGAGATTTTTCTTTTACTGCCAAGATTTGGAACATTAAATAAAGAAGATTTTAAGAGATTTGGGGATTAAAAGGTGTTCTACTATAAATAGTGGGTCAAACAGAAGGATCCAGGGGGCTGGCAGAGGCCAGATGCACGAGAAAATATCCAGAATTTTTTTTTTGTTGTTGTTGATGAAGAACACGAAGAACAGAGGCTACGACAATGGTTTCTTCAACTTCTCATCCACTGTTTCTTCATCCATTTGCAACAGATATCTTCGTCTTTGTAACATTTATCTTCAGCTGCAACGGTTTCTTCAACATATCTACAACGGATATCTTAGCATCTGCAGCGTTAATATTCAAGTTGTATTGCAACAATTACTCTGTAACGTCCATAAAACGTTACAGATTTCCTGTTACATTATTTTTAGCTTCTTGTTATCTTTCAAGCACTTTTTGAGCTATGTACCAATGTTTTGAGGATTTTTTGAGCAAGATGAGCTAAATCCCATTCTAAGGCAAGGAGGAAGCCATTTTTCCATGATTAATTGGTAACTTTTAATAATCTTTTATGACTTTTGCATTTTTTAATTGAAATTATGATTTTTCTTAATTGATTGTGATTTAATTTGATGGGTCATGCTTAGCTTAAGTGTTTTGATGGTCCATTCTTAGGATTTGCAATTGATATTTTAAAAATCTACATTTGGCAAAAATTAGAGTCACTTATTTGAGCTAGAATTGTATATAATTATTATTATTGGAACCAATTAAAAGTGGTTAATGGTGAAATCCATAACCTCGGTATTTGTGAATATTATTTTCATCTTTTGTGTATATTTTCTAGTTTAAAAATTAGTTTATTAAATCTAAAATCAATCTTAACAAGTTCGAGAGTTTGAAACCTTTAATTACCATTATAAAAAAAAACCATCAGTTTTTGGCGCCGCCAACGCGGACTTTTTTTTAGGTTAGTTAGGTTAGTTAGTTTAGTTAGATTTTTATTTTTATTTGTTCTAATTTATGTTTTTGTATTTTAGAATTTTATTTCAGGTACATTTTCTGAGGATGATGACTCCTTCTCAGGAGACGTCATCTAAGATGACACTGAGGGAATATATGTATGCGTCACATCATAAGGAAGTTCTTGCTTCACATATGTAAGTGAAGAATCACGTCATAATACCAGTTTGACTCTTTTTTTTTGATGCAAATGCAAATGCAAGGTTGACTAGAATAGGTAAGCTCATGTTACCTTAGCAAAATATACCTACAGTCAAAGACTGGTTAAAGGTACGAGGCTAAGGCTTGTGGACTTTCAGTTGGTAACTCCCATCAGGCTCAAGGCACGGGTTCATCTTACTTATCCATGGGTTTTCCTAAACTTGGTAGTCTAACAAATGCAATTGATGTGTGCAAAATGTTTTTTTTATATACAAAATAAAATAAAATCTAAAATATATACAAATTGTTTCTAAAATCCAAAAATTAATGAAATAAAAAGATTGGGTTTTATTACTTACCTTTTTTATTGGTAGGCTATTACCACAATTAATATATAAGATCACCTGCACATCAAAGCTAAGAAAAATACCCAAGTAAAATCTAAAAGAGAAAATAAAAACCCTAAACTAATTAACACAAAATTAAAGAAATTTTGAAAATCACAATTTCTTAATCCCCGTCAGCGGCGGCAAAAACTTGATAGGATTTTAATTTACACCGCAAGAGCACGCCTGTCGATGAGACAGTATGCAAATATTGTTCATTCCAAAGGGATTTCAAAATCGCAATTTCTAACTTTTAATTAACTAATGTGTTAATAACAAAAATAATGATTTTTAATGAATAAATTAAATAAATAAAAAGATAAAATAAATATACAAATTAATCAACTATGAAGAGAAAAATCTAGGGTTTCGGATTACACTATTTCTGATGTTTGTAAAATTAACAATCTATTATCTCAAACAATTACTCTCAAATTACTCAAGACAGTTTTGAACCCAATCTCATGTCTCGGAAGGTATAACATTTTAAAAATATATGTACCACTTTCGTCATTTCACACAAAAATATAATCTCTTTCGCTTATAAAAGATCAACAGTTTGAAACCGTCCAGAACAATTAAAATAAAGCGTTTTAGAAGAGAAATTATTAGTCATGAATATCACAAATAAAAGAGTAAATATTTTCTAAGAAATAAAACTGTTAATTATACACACCAAATATAGTTTCTTCATGTACACTAGAAAAGAAAACTAGCTACTCATGACAAGAACAATAAAAGAAAATTGTTTAATCATTTAAATTTATTAATATGGGAACTTATAATTTTTCTTTTATTTCTTGTTGAATAAATAACTAACCCAAGGCGTAGTAGATAAAGAACGAACCACAACTGCAGTTCAGAAAGGCTGCTCGTTGTGGAAGTTAAAGAACGACAGCTGCTAGGTGCATTAGCTTCAGAACTGTCTGTTCACCAACCGTCACAAAATGTGTTTAAATTAAAAGTAAAGGCAACAGAAATAAGCGACAGTTCCTAACTTCCTTATTTCTTCCTCCTTCTTCCTCCTTCTTCTTCTCCCCGTACTGTAGCAAAAACACGTTTTCTTCTGAACTGATTTTTTTCTTAAGCTTTTATGGCCTCAGCTAGTCTCTCCAAAACTCTTTACAAGACCCCTCTTTATACTAAAACACCTAACCACTCGATAACTCCCCAAATATCCGATTTAATTCTCTCAGATCTTCCATGAATAATGGAAAAAACCTTCCGACAATATTTTCTTTCCCGACAGCGAACTATTGGTGAGATTATTTCTCATATTGTCTTAATCTTCCTTTGGTTTTTAAAATCCCCGAAATCTTCTTATATATTATTACTAAAAATTTTCTTCGAACAAGACAAAAACTCTATCTAAATAACATGATCTGTTTTTTTGGCAAGAATCAGATTTCACGGGACTCTGTTGGTTTGTTCGAGACTCCCATATTTGTACAACTTTTATTAATAAGGAAACATATTTTGTCAATTTTAAACTCTTCAAATTATGTAAACAAGTTCGACAGTTTGAGAAAGAAATTTCCCGCCATCTTTTTTATTTGAAATGGGAAGGAGGTGGGTGCCCTTATCCAATGTCCGAGGTGCATTTATCAAGAGCATGGGTGCCTTTAGTAATTTTCCGGGTGCCTTTAACACTTTTTTCGAGCCAATTTTTCCAGCAATGCTAAAAATACCTACAACATAAAATAACACAATTAGTACAAAGATGAATACTAAACATATACAAATTGGGATCAAATCAGATACAAAAATATATCTATCGATATATACTTAGCTTTAAAAATCAAAATTATCCAATAAAGTTCAAATGTATCATAATTTATTAACAACTGTTTGAAAATACTGTTGAAATCTTGCAACAATGAACATCAGCGTTAGATGTATCAGAATAATATATATAAAAAACTGAATTGAAAACAACTCTACCACGGACAACTACGAGGGAAGAATCACAGGTTCAACAAGTTGTCCTTAACACATTAGTTCGCGGGTATACTCAAGAAGAGCAATGCTAAACCCCAACGTGCGAAGATGTGTCCAGGATAAGACTGCCCGATATAGCTTGTATTAGCACAATGCAAACTACCCACTCTTGAACTTAGCAACAGGGAAGGAAGGGAAATAAACACTCAACGACGAAAAACAAAGCGAGAAGATGGTGAAAAGAAGACAGGATAGTTGTCGCTTCTGGGATGGATTTCAACTCTGAAAACGTTTTGTATTTATAGGAGAAAAGAAACCTTTAGGGTTTTGGATTTCTTGTAAATCAAGTTTTCCCAAGATAAACATAAAAAGAATCCTTTAGGGTTTCAGATTTCTTGTAAAAATATTTTGGTAAAAATAATAGATCATGGTTGATGTCTTTCACATTCGTAGGCCCAATACATAAGTTAGCCCATGTATTGTTTGCCCACCCTATTCCACCCTCTAGTTTTACATACTATCCATATGAGAATAGTTATATAGTGGACATCCTTCTAGATTACCCAATGTGGGACTAAACTAAAGAGTTTCATTCACTCAAGGAAATGAGTGAGCATCCAAGACAAAAACCATTTAGTTTAAAACTCATTTTTCTCCAATAATCCCCCACATGAATGAAATCTCGGTAAAAAAGAAAAAATCAGAATGCGGAAAATGCCATATAGGCAAAGGTGTCCATCAGGTCTTGAACCTTTACTTAGTGAGAAGTTACCGAAACTACTTGCTAGAGACAGTGAACGCGATGTCTTGAACTGCTAGCGTTTGATGCAATTTGCGATAACAGCCACGCATGATATCCTCCTGGCGTTGCTAAGTTCGTGCCGTTGTGTCCATTTTGGCCCTGGACGTATCCCGTTTCTCAGAATGCTCTAAAGAATTCGCTCAAATTCTTATAGGAAGCGGCCCACTTCCTCATTCAGATAGGTGAGTTCTATCAAGAGTGTTACTGCTACACCCCACTTCAATCTAAAATTGAAATTATAGAACTCATTAATACTTCTTAAAAGTCATCCTTCACATGCAGTCACACTATCAAAACAATACACCATAGGGAGGGACAGAGAATGTAATTCTCTAGATAGTGCATACCTTTAATCACCACAAATTAGTTATCTCATTGAACCTTCGTCTTGGGATCTCCAGTCAGTAAGGTTGAGTATCCTTCATGGTAATTTTATTTTATGAGCTTAAGTCCCATCCCCCTTGATGCAGCACTAACTATCTTTAGACAATCCTTTCGTCAAAGGATCTGCGATATTCTCCTTAGACCTTACATGGTCAACGGTAATAACGCCAGTAGAGATAAGTTGTTTCAAAGAATTATGTCTCCTACGAATATGTATAGACTTCCCGTTATAAACACTGTTCTTAGATCTAGCTATCGCAGACATATTGTCACAGTGTATAGATATAGCTGACACCGGCCTATGCCAAAAATGAACGTCTTCTAAAAAGCATCTTAGCCATTCGGCTTCCTCTCCTGCTTTATCTAACGCAATAAACTCTGATTCCATAGTGGAACGAGTTATACATGTTTGTTTGGAAGATTTCCAAGAAACAGACGCTCCTGCTAGAGTGAATACATACCCACTCGTAGACTTAGACTCCTCTGAGTCTGCTATCCAGTTTGCATCGCAAAATCCTTCAAGGACGGCAGGGTATCCTTCATAACTCAAACAGAAGGACATTGTGTACTTTAAGTACATCATCACTCTAATAAGTGCATCCCAATGCATCTTCCCTGGATTACAAGTATACCTTCTTAACCTACTCACTGCATAAGCAATGTCTGGTCTCGTATAGTTCATCAAATACATCAGACTTCCTATGACTCTTGAGTATTCAAGTTGGTTAACTCCCTCACCCTTATTCTTCTTGATATTTACAAGAGGAATCATACGGAGTACAAGCAGGTTTACAGTTAAACTGATTATATTTCTTAAGTATAGTTTCAACATAATGAGATTGACTCAAACTATAGCCATTAAAATTCCTTTTAATCTTCATCTCTAAGATTACATCAGCAGGGCCTAAGTCTTTCATGTCAAAGTTCTCATTCAGAAATTTCTTAGTGGAATTAATAACATCCATGTTTGTACCTAGTATCAGCATATCATCAACATACAATTACACAAGCATCATTAACAAGTTTAGTGTAAACACACTTGTCAGATTCATTAATCCTAAAACCACTAGAAATCATCACATGATCAAATTTTTCATGCCATTGTTAAGGTGCTTGTTTCAAACCATACAAAGATTTAATCATTTTACACACTTTATTTTCACAACCTTTCACTACAAAACCCTCAGATTGTTCCATGTAAATTTTCTCATCTAATTCACCATTTAAAAACACTGTCTTTACATCCATTTGATGTATCTCTAGGTTATGGACAGAGGCTATAGCAATTAACATCCTAATGGAAGTAATTCTAGTCACATGTGAATAAGTATCAAAGAAATCTATACCTTCTTTCTGTTTGTAGCCTTTAGCTACCAACCTAGCCTTGTATTTATCAACAGTTCCATCTATACTACATTTTCTCTTGAAGATCCATTTACAACCTACGGCCTTACACCCTGGAGGTAAATCTACAATCTCCCAAGTACCGTTTTGATGGATGGAATCTATCTCAATAATAGAGGCTTCTTTCCACCATGGAGCTTCATAAGAAGTCATGGCTTCTCTATAAGTCTATGGCTCAGACTCGGCTAGGTATGTAATGCAACCAGGATAGGTTTTCTCATTTCTAACCCTTTTACCTCTTCTAGGTTCTAATTCTGGTTCATCTTCCTCTAAAGGTAATGACTAACTGGTTGAAGGAACATCTAGGGGTTCATCTAAACATCTCTTTCGAGAACCAAGTTTCATAGAAAAAACATTCTCAAAGAACTCTGCATCCCTAGACTCCATAATAGTATGCAACCCAATGTCAGAAATTTCAGAACTCACAACCATAAACCTATAAGCACTAGTATGCTCAGGATACCTTATGAAGACACAATCAACAGTTTTGGGTCCTATCTTAGTTCTCTTAGGAGGAGGTATGGCCATCTTTTCCAAACACCCCCACACTTTGAAGTAAGCATAAGATGGTTGTCTACCTTTCCATAACTCATATGGAGTTTTATCTGATCCTTTAAAGGGTACTCTATTCAGGATATAACAAGCTGAGAGGATGGCCTCCCCCCACAAGTTTGCAGGTAATCCTGAACTAATCAACATGACATTCATCATATCCTTAAGGGTGCGGTCCTTACGTTCAGCTACACCATTGGATTGAGGTGAATAAGGGGCTGTTTTCTCATGTATTATGTCATGTTCTTCGCAAAAATCTCCTACAAGAATTTCATACTCACCACCACGGTCAAACCTAACAGTTTTAGTAGTAGCATTCAATTGGTTTTCAACTTCGAGTTTATATATCTTAAAGGCTTCTAAGGCATCGTCCTTCCCTTTAAGCAAATAAACATGAAAGTACCTTTTACAATCATCTATAAAAGTGACAAACCACTTCTTACCACCTCTAGTTTGAACTGACTTCATATCGACTAGGTCATAATGGATTAATTCTAAGGTTTTAAAATTTCTCTGGACATTCTTACTGAATGGTTTCTTAGCATGCTTAGATTCTACGCAAATCTCACACTTATGATCCTTTTCAATAGTGAATTTAGGTATGCAGCTTACGCTAGCCAATTTATGCATTGATTTGTAGTTTACATGACCAAGTCTACCATGCCAAACATTCAATAACACACACATATAAGCATAAGAATCATTCATATTTATTTCATCATATTTTACATTAAGCTTATATAGACCCTCAGTCTTATAACCCTTACCCACAAACTCTTTGCCCTTAGTTAATACAATTTTTCCAGACTCGATTATAACTTTAAAACCCTTATCATCTAAAACAGAACAAGAATCAAGCTTCTTGCAGATGTCTGGAACATGAAAAACTTCATTCAATTTGAGAGTGTTTCCAGATGTAAGTTTCATCCCGACCTTTCCCTTTCATGCAACCTCTGCTGCAGATGAGTTACCCATATAGAGTTTCTCGCCTTCCCCTACCTTATGATAGGAGGTGAACAAGTCTCGGCTTCCACATACATGCTTGGTAGCTCCAGAGTCTACCCACCAGTCCCTCACATTTGTCACCAGATTAACTTCAGATACCATAGCAGAAAACTCGTTCTTATTCTCAGCAACCAAGTTAGCATTATTCTTCTTATTAAGGTCCTTACGTTGTCTACAGTGGATTACCACATGACCGCGATTTCCACAGACATAGCAAGCACCCTTAATCTTAATAATGCTAGATTCAGGTTTACGAAACATACCTTTGTGAGGACCATTCTTAGGGTTGCGTTTGTTGTTATCACCTTTTCCAGATTTGTGTTTAGTCATATGAGCCTTATTTGTCATATCTCTTGTAGACGAAACATTCTTGTCTTTGGTGCATAATATTTCTTCAACTTGAATCTTCGTTCCCAATTCAACCATGTTAATTTCACCAGTTTCATGCCTCAATTTTCTTTTGTACTCTGACCAAGAAGATGGTAACTTCTTAATTACTGCAGATACTTGAAAAGTCTCATCAATGACCATACCTTCAGCAAGAATCTCGTTGATGATTTGTTGAAGTTCAAGGAATTGATCAACAACAGGCTTATCATTCGTCATCTTGAAATCCATAAACTTCTCTACCAAAAATTTCCTGCTACCAGCAGTCTCTGCCTGGTACTTTGCTTCTAACGCAGTCCACAAATCATAAGCACTGAAATTTTCTTTAGCCTCATACATCGCATCTTCCAAACAGTTCATAATATGATTTTTAGCCAGATAATTCAGCCTCTTGTAAAATGTTTTATCATCTTCAGTAATATCTTCAGTATTCATCAAATCATCAAAAGGAACCAGTACTGCGTCTAAATCATAAAAACTCAGGAAAAACAGCATCTTGGATTGCCATCTCTTGAAATCCTTTCCGTTGAACTTATGTGGTTTTTCAACATCGTTCTTTCCCATTGTTACGAGATAAAAGCTAATGTAGTAAGATTGTTGAAATCTTGCAACAATGAAAAACAGCGTCAGATGTATCAGAATAATATATATATAAAGAACTGAATTGAAAACAACTCTACCACGGACAACTACGAGGGCAGAATCACAGGTTCAACAAGTTGTCATTAACACATTAGTTCGGGGGGATACTCGAGAAGAGCAATGCTAAACCCCAACGTGCGAAGATGTGTCTAGGATAAGACTGGCCGATATAGCTTGTATTAGCACAGTACAAACTACCACTCTTGAACTTAGCAACAGGGAAGGAAGGGAAATAAACACTCAAAAGCGCAAAACAAAGCGAGAAGATGGTGAAAAGAAGACATGATAGTAGCCGCTTCTTGGATGGATTTCAACTCTGAAAACGTTTTGTATTTATATGAGAAAAGAAACCTTTAGGGTTTTGGATTTCTTGTAAATCAAGTTTTCCCAAGATAAACATAAAAAGAATCCTTTAGGATTTCGGATTTCTTGTAAAAATATTTTGGTAAAAATAATAGATCATGGTCGATGTCTTTCACATTCGTAGGCCCAATACATAAGTTAGCCCATGTATTGTTTGCCCACCCCATTCCACCCTCTAGTTTTACATACTATCCATATGAGAATAGTTATATAGTGGACATCCTTCTCTAGATTACCAAATGTAGGACTAAACTAAAGAGTTTCATTCACTCAAGGAAATAAGTGAGCATCCAAGGCAAAAACCATTTAGTTTAAAACTCATTTTTCTCCAACAAATAATACTTATTAATCAACATAATCTTTGTCTGAAAGCAATAACTAATGAATTAAGGTTCATTCAAAAAACTTAAATAATAAAGCATAACCTAAAATTAGCCTGAAACGACACCGACGTTGATATGTTCCCTGTCCATTACCAACTTGACTTCTATTTTTATCCTTTTCTTTTTCATTATCTTTGTTACATTGGATCGATTATGTGGTATATCTCTTCTCTTCATGATCAATTTTATAAAATATGCCATAAAAAATAGACAAATTACCTTCTTTTGTTGAACACAAACAGGTTCAACAAAGGGTGTTTCCTCAATTGGATCAATGACTGATATTAGAGCTCGCAATTTATCTTGTCTTTTTCTGATAGGAGTATTGCAGGTTCTCATCATCAATTCCGCACTTCCTCTGCATTCATCCTTGGTGCTTTTCACCAATAATTTACAGTGTTTCCAATGGTGATCACTAAAGTTAAAATGCAGCAATATCCAGTGTGAGCATAATGATATAACTATCAGTATGAACAACTCTTGCATTCCAACTGGTATACTCATGATAGGTTGCCGCCACTAGTTATGGTGGTGAAGAAGGGGCCAACTTTAGCTAAAACTTATCCCGTTGCCAGTTGGAAAGGCAGGGAACAATTGAAGTTCCGCATTTCCTATCTTTCTTTTTCATAGCACAGGCCTGGTGATTTCTATCTAACATGGCCATAAATTCTGCTCGAGTGACCAGACCTACTTCATTATCTGCTGGTACTTCCTGAAGTCATGGACATGAGTTTGAAAAAAAATCCTTTAAAAAATAAGCATGCAAGATCTTTATATTTGCGTTTATCTCATTTTGTATATGCTGATAATTTCAATATTTCAAAACTTGAAACTGGTTCAAGTCCCATAAGCACACCCTAATACATGCAGGTTTATGGAATTATGAGAAGAACGTTTTAAATCATTACAAATTAAATTTATGAGTTACTTACATATGCTTGTGGCGTCATGAATGTTGATGGCGTATGAACTTCAATATCCTGATTTTCCATGATTCTATATCCTTCGACCTTTTGTTTCTGTTCTAACTTGTACATGTAATATTATAGGATTTTGGCTTCCAAAAATCTATGATCAACAAGATCCTGTACATGTAAACCCAAAACTATAATCTCCTTCTCAGACTCATTCAACATCCAAGTAAATTCATTGTTAAATCACTCTAGGTTAGTGGGAGATTTGAAATGAAATTCAAAAAAAATTCAAAAAACTAACCTTGGTTTTGTTCTTTCAAAGAACGATTTCAAGGTTCTTTCTTCATCTTTTACCATACTGCTAATAAGAGTATACGTTTCAAATTTCTTGTATTGTTCTACTTTCCTCATCTCTCTTTTTGACTCCACTTGTTGTATGCCAGCAACAACTTGCATTTTTGGCATCCTCTTGCTGCCGATTCCATCGGCGGTAAATTCATCACCGATAACTTTCTTAACCCTACTTCTTCTTCCTTTTACTCCCCTAGCCAATGAGTTAACCTTTATACCTTCCGCCATATTCATCCTTTTGTTTTCAAAAGATAAATTTTCAGATTTACCTAGCACAAATGGAGTTCTTACACAAAACTGAAAGTCAGCTGAATCGTTCACATCTTGTTCTTGACAATTTTCAACTATCATCATTACATAAAATAACAAATTGTAGCTAAAAGAATGGTTGAATGCAAGCAAAAAAATTAGTATGGAAAGAACAAAAAACAATACAGTTTACCATGTGTTAGGTATCTTTGATTTGTTGTATTAGGAAAAATATCACTTATGGTTGGTAATGGTTCGTATATTTCACCTTCAATGAAATTATGTGTAAATCCCAATGAAAAGTTAGGCCGACTAAATTCTGAATTAACACATATAGAAAGGTGTGAAATTACAAATGTTGACAAAATTGTGAAAAAATAATTTTACACATCAATAATCAATGAAACCTATATATTGCACAATCTGCTCAAAAACATGTAAAACATCAATAAGGATTACTCCTCACAAACTAGAAACAGTCAGTTAGTAATCTAGCTCAAAAGGCAAAGTTCTTTTTGTTTCATATCTACATAATGGCATAACTACGAGTGCGATCTATTGGCATATTAATTGATAACCTTGTTGTTATGTTAGATTGAAGCACATATCATACAAGTCTAATAATAGTAGTACTTTGTTCCTGGTATAAAGTAATTTTGTGAATTACTAAACCACATGGACTCCTTTTGTTGACGGATGGCTCTAATCTCCATAGCTCACAAACAGTCTTGTAGTTTTAAGTCGAAAAGGTCAGCAGTAGCAATAAATGATGAATTTGTATGCACTGCCTATAATAAATCTCTCTTACAAAAACAAAAATGAGAAGATGTTACATGTTGTCCTACTTTTGAATGCGCCGGCTATAGAATAGTGATCAGATTTCCTTTTCTTAGGCTGCACATCCTTGAAATCATCGTCGGAACTAGATTCACTATTAACAACCTTTTTATCACCTATGTTCACCATCTTCTTTATACGAAACAAATGATTCACGTTATTAAAATAAAATAAATCATATATTATAATTGCAAGCAAATTCAAAAGGGGAAACTGTGATAATTTGAAAAATCAAAAAATATACTTAGTGTTAAAATTCTAGCATAAAAGTTATTAGAAATACCAATTAGTGAATGATAACTACTAACCCAACCTTTCGAATGATGTCAAAAATCAGACTTTGGATGATGCTATTTGGATAATACAAAAAAAAAATTACAAACAAATCACTATATGATATATGAATCATCAACAACTTTTTTTGATTGCATTGAGATGAAAACATTTTCTCAATCAACAAGATTGTGACAATCAATAAAGACTCAAAAGTGTGATAATCGAATCAAATAGTAAAAAAGAAGAAACCTTACCAGCTAGTAAATCGCATGTTAATTGACGGAGTTAATGTAGAAGATCTAACTTTTTTTTTTTTTTGATGTTTCACAGTTTGAACACCTCGTCTGTCAAAAGTGAAAAAAAATGAGTAGACGAAAAATTAAAAAGTGAGTTAAAATAGGTGTAATAAATAAGAAAAATATTATTCGGGGATTATCCCTAAATATTTGGGTTTTGACTATTTTACAACGATCATACAATAAGGATAATTTTATAGGGCATAATTTCAGATAATTTTTGTAAGATGTGATAAATATTAAAATTAAATTATAAATTATTATTAAGATATAAAATTAGTTTTATAAAACGAATACTAATATAATAAATTATGAATTTTACATATAACGTATTTTAACGGTGGATCTGTGATAATTAAAAATAATAAAATGATTCCTCTAAAAGAATAAAAACTACCGTTATCCATTGATAGCTTTCTCTTCATCTTTTTCTTTTCCTCTCTGCTGCATTTCCATTTTCTTTATAAATTGTATGTGCTTATCTAGAAAAAGTGGAAATGGAAAATGTAAAAACAAATATTCCCAACTCTAAAGTAAGCAGATCTAACTGATCAGGGAAAAAAAATATTTTAGTTAGTTTTTATATATGCATCCTTCTTTTTATTTTTACACGCTAGTCTTTTGGGATTCAAAGTTGATACATCTGTTGAATGAATTACCAAATTGATCGTGTTTATCGACTGTTTTTTTGGTATTTGTCTGAAATTGGCCAATAATATTCTTTTTGTTTTGTAGACAAATTGAACCGGGTAATCTAGAATTAACTTGAGAATAATGGTTTTCGAATTTCTTATCGTGGATTACTAGAAAAAAAAGTTGCTACTTCTATATAACATTACAATCAATTAGACATTGATTTCTAAAAGATACCATTTGATGGATTTAATCCTTGTCTTTATATCTGTTAGTAAATAAAAGAAGCATGACACGTGGAAGAAAATCGAGATAGGAAGCAACTAAATTAAAAAGAGCGAGAACCACACAATCAATATTAAAAATATCAAATATTCGAAAAGGCACGAAGCATCTGAGCAATGGATTGCATGAACGACACATATGATCGAGAAAGTTGAAGTACATCGAATAAAACAAACAGCATTAAATGATGGAAGATCGAAAAAGTAAGAATAATGATTACTTTTTTATCTTGATAATTGAGAAAGTAAAGGTAATAATTACTCCAATTATTTTAATGATCGAGATGATACAAGTCTAAAAAGATAGGAAGATACGTGTCGAATATATAAGACATCGAACCAAGAAGCAATTAAAAGTGATCTGTCACCTAGTGATCGCACCAGATAAAAAAGGAAATACAAGAACGATGGGTACATCGAAATAAAATGGATCGAACCAAGGAAAAGGCAATCCAAGAATGACGACAAGACTGGATAAAATGACACGAGAGCATCGACCCAAAGTAGAATCGATCGAGAAACGATGACCAAACTGGAGAAAATGACACGTTGCACAAAGTGGGACCCAATAAATAAATCTATAAATAGAAGAAGCCAAACAACAAAGAAGGGGTCGGGAAAAAATAGGAAGAAAAACCTCAGAAAGAAAGAGAAGATATTTTTAGGTATGAATCTAGGAGAAGTAACTATATTATGGAAGGATTATTTGTACTTAATTAATCAATTTGTAAAAATGATAGCTCAAAGATGTTAAATTTGAGTAATCATATACATCGTACAGAAAAGATTTTATGTTTGGCACAGAGGTGATTTTATAAATTCAATACAAAGATGTTTGGGTGTTACTCGATTTCAACTTTAAATTGATATGTGAGAATATGATTGGTTGTTTAGTCGAAAAGATTTTTTGGCCTAAACAATTTGGCGCTAGAAGGAGGGGCGATTAAAGGATTTATCCTACCTGATGAAAGAAAAAAGGTTTTAATTTCAAAAATAAGTCGTCCAAGAAAGAAACATTTTGATTAAGAAAAGAACGGATTTGGTTGAAAAAATTTAAAAGAAAAAATTGGAAATATTCAATTTTGCAAGATACAAAAAGTGAAAAGTTTATCTACATAAGCATGTTTATTTGACATGAAAAATGTTTGAAAAGATAGTTAAGAATATGAAACGAAGGATTTTATGAATTAGGAAAAAATCAGATTTGTGATAGGAAGAATTCACAGTTAAAGCAATAAATAGGATCTCTTATGATTTTGATGTGTAAGAGTTCATTTGACTGATTTTCTGAGATATTTTTAGATATCAAGCAAGGAAAGCAATCAGCAAGGCGAAGAATAGTTAAGAAACAACAGGATCTGAAAATTATGTCTCAAGACGCTAATTCTGGGAACCAAAATGGTAATGAAAACTGGGAGAATAGACAGGAGGAAGGAAGAGAACCAGGACAACAGCAAAGTAACGAGGGAAATCATACCCCAAATCAAGAATTAACACCAAATACAGTGGTTCAGAATTACTCTTCAGATCATGGGAGTTCTCAAAGAAGAATGCAGCAAATACAGGATTTATTAGAAGAAATAAATGAAATGAGAGAGGAGCAAAAAGCAAGCAACCATCGAATTGAATTACTTGCAACCGAAAATCAAGTTTTAAAAGATGTAATTCAGAGAAAGCAAAGACCAGCTGTGACAAAAATACGGAATCAGGAGGTAATGTCAAGTAGACAAATATCGAGAAGTGAACAACGGAATCCAGATCAAAGAATGGTACTATTAGGATCGACATCTCGAGTAAGAAGGCAACAAGAAAAAGAGATTTTACGAACCCAATGGGAAACATGCTTGGGAACGATGGAACAAATGAAAGAAGAAATTAAAGCATTAAAAAATAAAGAGGGGGGAAGAATAGAAGAGGTATTGAAAGAAGCAAAGCGAACTCCGTTAGCACAACATTTGACATGTGTATCATTACCAAGAGAATATAATATACCAATATTCGAATGTTACGATGGTACCAAGGATCCAACATCACACTTAAAGTATTATAATCGAGTGATGACCCGGTGGGACGATCATGAAGCAATCATGTGCAGATGTTTTCTATCTAGCTTAACAGGGACGGCATTGTTGTGGTACGACAGATTACCGGAAAACTCCATCCATAATTATGCACAGTTGGTGAGGAAGTTTCTTGAAGCATACATGTATAATAAACCAGTTGATTCAGGGGAGGACAAACTTTATTCATTAACATCTTGGCCAGAAGATTCGATCCGATCATATACAGCCAGATGGCATGCGATATGTCAAGCAATAGGTGAATTAGACCCAATAACAGCTATAAACCATTACAAATGGGGGATTGCTGATCGGAAAAGCCAGCTTTTTGTTGAGATTCACCGAAATAATCCAAAAACTGAAGGCCAGTTAAGAGAAATAATAAAAACATGTGCGAGGCTCCAAGACATACAAGAGCAAGGATCGAGAATCAATCCAAGAAGTCAAGGAAATACAAGGAGAACAAATTCAGTTGAGGAATCACCTGATCAGAAAAGGAAATTTCTTCCGAAATTCGAATCAAGAGAATTAAAGCACCCTCGACAAGGATATGGTAAAAATTTCGCTCAGCAATTTCGAGAAAGAACGTTCACCAAGCCTAATATTTCATATTTCAGATTATTTAACATTTTGAAGAATTGGCCAAATTTTCAATGGCCAATAACAAAGGGAAATCAACCAGAGTTTACGCAACATTCAAAAGACTATTGTGAGTATCATAGCTATAAAGGGCATACAACAAACAACTGTAGAAATTTTATAGCCTTAGTACAAAGGATGGTCGATGCTGGAGAGTTAAAGGAATTTGTTCAGAAAATTGAACCAATAAAGAAACATGATGAAAGCAAGGCAATACGCATTACATATAATGAACAAACAATTAATACGATATCATATGCGGAAAAAGATAATACGGATTTGAATGTAGCAATCAATAAAAAACTGTGCAAGAGAATTCGGAACCATGAAGTCTTTAAAGTTCAAGGAAGACAAACAGAATTATGGGAAGATTGGATGGCGTGTCCCTTGATATTTTCTGCACAAGAAGTAAACCAAGAAATTGAGATGCATAATGACCCTCTTGTGTTAACATTATTGATATCAGGCTGGAATGTAAAGAAAATACTTTTGGATGGGGGCAGTTCGTTAAATGTGATGTTCTATAATACATTTTGTAAAATGGGTTTTAAAGAAGATCAGCTGATCCTATCACGATACATCATTTATGGGTTTAATGGAATATCTTCCAAGCCAAAGGGAGACATTGATCTTGAAGTTTCAGCTGGACCGATCAACATTTTGACAAGGTTTAGTGTTGTGGATGCACCATCACCATATAATGCTATAATTGGAAGACGATGGGTTCACCAATTGAAAGGAGTGGTATCAACATATCACCAATATTTGCGATTTCCAACACCGCAAGGAGAGATGGAGATAAAGGGTGATCAAGAAGATGCTAAGTTTTGTATAATGACAGAAACAAGAATGAATGAGGAACGGGAGCATCTACAACATAAAAGGAAAAAAGAACGAAGAGTTAAAGCAAAGGAGGAAGAAATAAGTCAATATTTAGAAAAGCATGCAAAAAATAAAACAGTAAATGAAAAAGGAGAGAGCAGTCAGAGTCAAGAAAATCTGATAGACCAACATCTCAAAGGGACGATGTAGCAATCAAAGGGAACCCCAACTCTAATTGGGATTCCAAAACCAGTTTTCACTCCAGTAGAGGAAACAAAAGTTATAAATATTGGCACTACAGAATTGCCCAAACAAGTGCGAATTGGGATGTTAATTAAAGCAGATTTGGAACAACCGTTAGTTAAATTACTTTGTGAGTTTGAAGACGTATTCGCTTGGAGAATAGAAGATATACCGGGGATCGATCCTAAAATCGTACAGCACGAATTAAAAATACGTCCTGATGCAATTCCCTTTCGCCAACGGATACGGAAGGTCGCACCAGAATACCATGAACCAGTGGAAAAAGAATTAACTAAACTGTTAAGTGCAAAATTCATTCGGGAAGTACGATACCCCACATGGATTTCTAATATGGTGATTGTCCCGAAAAAGAACGGTGGAGTAAGAATTTGTATAGATTTTACTAATTTAAACAAAGCATGTCCAAAAAATAGTTACCCGCTCCCAAACATCGACCAATTAGTAGATGCTGTTGAAGGACATGAGATATTATCATTCATGGATGGACAATCTGGATACAATCAGATAGCATTGGCAGAAGCAGATCAGGAACATACATCGTTCTTTACTCCACGGGGATTATATTGTTACACCAGAATGCCATTTAGGTTACGAAATGCAGGAGCAACATATCAACATTTAGTGGACGCAATATTCAAACCATGGATCGGAAAAACTTTGGAAGTTTATGTGGATGACATGCTAGTAAAAAGTAAATTATCTGATGATCATTTACAGAACTTAGCTGAAATTTTTGGTGCATTACGAAAATATAAAATGAAAATAAATCCAGAAAAGTGTGTTTTTGGTGTTACTTCAGGACGATTTTTGGGATATTTGGTTACGAAAGATGGAATACAAGTTGATCCAGCAAAAATACAGGCAATAACAGATATGCCATCACCAAACAGTATAAAAAGTGTACAGAAGTTAAATGGGTGTTTGGCTGCATTGAGTAGATTCATTGCGAGATCATCAGAACGATGCAAGCCCTTTTTCGATGTACTTAAGAAGAAAAATAAATTTGAATGGAACGATCGTTGTGAACAAGCATTTCAAAGTATAAAATTACATCTCGCCACGTTACCAGCATTGCAAAAACCAGAGCCAGAAGAAATATTAACTTTATACATAGCGGCAACAAAAAATGCAATCAGTGGGGTAATGGTACGAACAAATGAAAAGATTGAAAAACCAATATACTACATCAGCAAGACTCTGAATTCAGCAGAAAGAAATTATACCAGGATTGAACAACTAATTTTTTCAGTAGTATTTGCTACTCAGAAGTTACGCACTTATTTTCTTACTCATTATGTTCGTATATTAACAAAAGCACCATTGGAGTCAGTTTTAAAGAATACAGGAAAAGTAGGAAGAATAGCAAAATGGAATACTCAGCTGGAACAATACAACATTATTTATGAAATACAAACTGCGCAGAAATCTCAAATTCTAGCTGATTTTCTGGCAGATTTTCCAATTGAGGAGGAATATGAAATTCAAGGACTGCCAGGGTGTGAAGAAGAAGAGCCATTGGATATTTTGGATTCAAATAGTTCACGACGATGGGAAGTTTTTGTTGATGGGTCGTGAAATAAAGAAGGAGCAGGAATAGGCATCGTGATTACAGCACCAAGGGGAGAACGTGTGGTACATTCATTTCGTCTTGAGTTCGAAGAGCATACGAATAACATAGTAGAATATGAGGCAGTGGTCCATGCTCTCAAAGTCATTATTGAACTAGGAATAAGTGATGTTAGACTCAGAAGTGACTCGCAGCTGGTAATTAGACAGATTGAGCTAAAATATCAAACGATTGATGAAGATTTGGAAAGATATAAAAACCTTGTAAAAAATTTAACAAATCGTATTCCAAACATTGTTTTTCGACATTTGTCCCGAGAAAAGAATCGACATGCCGACGCACTTGCATATGTTTCATCTATGATAAATGATCCAACCATTAAAGCAGTAAAAATTGGGAGAATATATGAGCCATCCATAAGAGCACAAACATTAAACAGTATAGAAGAAGATAGTGCGATGGAACAAATTGATGACCCAGCAATACGGAGTACCCCACTTACATCGCAACAAGAAGATGACCAACCAAACGAACCAGATTGGAGGCTCCCGATACATCAATATTTGTAAAATAAAGTGTTACCAACAGATTCTAAAGAAGCAAGGAAAATTCAACTCAAGTCAAACAGTTACCAACTTCGGGATGGGATCCTTTATCGAAATTCTTTCCTTGGACCGTTATTTCGATGTTTATCTCAAAAAGAAGGATTGCGAATTCTTAAAGAAATACATTATGGAGATGCAGGAAATCACAGCGGAAGACGATCGTTAGCATTAAAAGCCAAAATGCAAGGCTATTACTAGATTTCTATGCTAAAAGATTCGGAAAAAATGGTTCGAAGGTGCGAAGAGTGTCAACGATTTGGTAAGAAAATCAAAGCACCAGCTACAGAATTAAATTCAATACTTAGTCCATGGCCATTTGCAAAATGGGGAGTTGATATAGTTGGACCATTAGTTGAAGGAACAAAGAAAAGAAAATATTTAATTGTGGCTACCGATTATTTCACCAAGTGGGTAGAAGCGAAAGCATTAGCATGAATTAGAGACACTGATGTCTTTACATTTCTATTCGAGAATATCATTTGTAGGTTTGGGATTCCCGCAGCAATAGTTTCTGATAATGGAAAACAATTCCAAGGAAAGAATATCGATATGTTATTTTAAAGATATAATATTCAAAAGCATAAATCTACACCTTTCTACCCCCAAAGCAATGGGCAAGCAGAATCTACAAATAAAACAATCGCAACAAACTTGAAGAAAACATTGGACGGGTATTATAAAAAGTGGTGCGAACAGTTACATAATACATTATGGGCATATAGAACCACAAGAAAAACTTCAACTGGAGAATCACCTTATCTTCTCACTTATGGAACGGAAGCAGTAATACCAACGGAGATTATTTTACCTACAACCAGAACAGAAGCATGGGAGAAAAATCTTAATTCAGATCTTATGTTACAAAAATTGGATGACTTGGAAGAAAAAAGAGAGGTAGCACTCCAGAAGATGGAAAATTATCAAAGGGGATTAGCTCGAGAATACCATAAACGTGTAAAATCACGAAACTTTGTCCAAGGCCAATATGTCCTACGACAAATAACGGAATACCAAAGAGATAAAAATGCAGGAAAATTTGCACCAACATGGGATGGTCCATACATAATTCAAGCGTCAGCAGGACAAGGATCGTACTATCTCCAGAATATGCAAGGAGAAGTTTTACAGCATCCATGGAATGCACAATACTTAAAGCTTTACTATCCGTGAATAACAACGCGATGTTAATACAAAAGGCAGGTACATAGCCAACTAATTCAGTAATTGCTTTTATAATTTAATCACTCCAGGAACATCGTATCTTGGAAAATATTGTAATTATTAATCAGAATTCAATTAATCTCGGAATATCATATACTTTGAATCCAAGAACATCATATCTTGGAAAACACTATGATCATTGATCAAAATTCCATTAATCCCGGAATTTCATAATACTTTGAGCGCTCAAAATTATTCCAGGAACATCATATTCTGGATTGCGTTGCGATTGACGACACAATCATACACAAAAGGTAAACATCCTTAAAGAATTTCACTAACAACGAAATTCTTATAAAGAAGGAGTTCCTTATTATTGGTTTATCAATTTTCAGAGTACAGTTCGGGACCAACCCTGTATCTTACCCCTGGCTCGGGTTTGTTTCGTATGTGTGGGATCTCGAACAACATGATTTGAGGTAAAAAGTACTTCAATTCATGGTACTCGGAAAGTTATATGATAGCCAAAAAGATTACTTAATCAAATTCTCTTATGCAGGGAACAACTTTGGAAAAACGTATCAAAAGGTTACAAAAGAAAATTCCTAAAAGACAGACAGAGTACAAAATGGTGAAGCAAACAATAGATGAAATTATAAAGAACATAATCAAGCATCGGGAAGACTGGGTCGCGATGGTGGAGGGGGAACTGCAGGCACAGAAGCACGTTTACTGAGCACTGAAGGATCGGATTGTGCACGATCTAAAGCAGTATTGAAGGATTTCGTAATTTTTGCTTTAGCATCCTGCCGAACCCAATGAAAAAAGTCGCGCCCAAAGTTGACTTATTTTTGAAGATCTTCGATCGTTTGTTGATCTTTTTCTATTTGAGCAACAAAGCTTGATTTTTGATCTTTTTCTTCATTCAATTCTGTAGTTAATGATACAATTTCTTGTTCACGAGCTGCAATCTTGGAAAGCTCAACAAACAATTGAGCTTGTAAACTCCGAACTTTTGTTGCACCAAGAGACACCTTGTTTTCAGAAGTCTTTAACTCTTCAGTGATGTTTTTCATTGTATCATTCATTATGTTGAGTTCAGTTTCTGCTTGAGTTGCTCGATCTCTAACTTCATTAAGTTTTCTCTCCAGTTCTGAAAATACAAGAAAATATTAGATAAATTTTATGGTATAATAAACCAAAAGATCAGGTATACCAAAAAAGTACCTCTAATAACAGATTTAAACTCTATTTCTTTCAGAGTAAGCAATTTTACAACTTCTTGGTATTTTGACTCAGCTTTATTACGCCTCCAAGTGGCTAAATCAAAACTATCGTTCAATTGAGTTAGTTTTTCTCTAACCACATTCATCTCTTTGTAGATTTCATTTGCATGATTATTCAATTGTACCATTCTACGATCGTACCTAAATAAGGTTTCCGAGTTTTCCACTGGACCCAGGATAAAATTTAAATTCTTCATATAGATTAATAAAATAGAATAATAAATAAAGAGGAGTGAAAAATAAACCTTGATTTTGATTCTGAAGAACTTCGATAGTTTGAAGTTGTTCTTGTTGTTGCTGATGTTGTTGTTGAAGCTGTTGGAATTGTTGAAGTTGTTGTTGGAGAAGATTATTTTGCTGTTTCAACTCATCATTTGCTTGTTGTAGTGTATCATTTCTTCCCTTCATTTTTACTGACTCGCTCTTAAACAGTAACCCCAACATGGTGGCTCGAGCCTTATAAAATTTATAACCGCTAAATAAGCAATCATTACCATACTAGAGTTGAGCCAAAGCTTGCTGTGGAAGTGAATATGATGAACTCTCAGCAACAGCTAAAACTTCAGTAAAGGAAGAAGGAGGATTCACAGGAAATGTTTGCTCAAGAATATCGTTCTTAGACCATGCATCCTGAGCTTCATCTAAAGGGATCGCACCAAGAGAATCACGGAATCGAGACATGAAACAAGAATCAGACTTAACAATGTCAGGATTGGATGAAATATTTAGAAGCCCCCGAGAAAGAAACCACTTGTAAGCCTCTTCTTCATCACCGATTAAATTAAGACCTTCATCAGTTCTGACACTGGCAATTTGGTTAGAAAGAGACTGCAAAATGACAGGATCGGCACTTGGTGTTTCAGTATCGACCGCAACAGCAACAGGAGAAGATCGAACCAAAGTCTCGGTAGGTACGATCGGTTCTGAAGAAACTCCAGTAGTACCCTCGACTTCAGTAGGGATCGAAGCATTAGGAGCGATCGTACCAGAAGGAGGAAAAGTTTCTTTTTCAGAACGATCAATATCATTCGATTCTTCAACAAGAGTGGCATTGGTTTCAACATTCACATTTTCTACGTCACTGGTCGGATTTACATCAGCATTATTCTTTTCCAACGAATTTTCTTCGTCAACATGAGTTACTTCATTCACTACATCAACAATATCTTCATCAATAACAACATCGTCTCCCTCTTCTTGAGGAAAACCAGAAAAAACTCCTAAGGTACCATTATCAGGTACGGGAGTATCAAGCACAAAATCAAAAGGCAATGGAGAAATAATATTATAAAAATCGGTTGAAGTACCAGAAGGAGGTGCAACAATAGGATCGGACTGATCTGATACCCCAATTTCGGCTGGGATCGAAGAAACGGGAATAACATCAATAGGATCGGACTGATCCAATGGTAAAGCAACAACAGAACTTCCTTCTCCACTGTTTAAATTTGAAGTTATCCCTCCTATAACCTCAGTGGAAAACACAAGAGTTCTGGACTTTTTCTGTTTTTTCTCTGCTGCAAGGATTAATTTCCGTTTTCCCTTACCTTCAACTATGGGCTCGACCCTTTGTCTACCCTCGACAATTTGAACACCGCGTTCAGATGAAGGAAGAGGAACTCCGATATCCAAAGAAGGATCGACCTGAAACCAAAAAGGTTCAAACATTATAAGAAGATATTAAAGATCGATACAATATATCTAAAAGAATGGAATATGAAATGAAAAATTCGAACCTTGTATTCAAATCTATAATCATCAAAGTTTAATCTCCATGGACAATAACTCGGGAAACAGTTTCGAAGATGTTGAATTTCATTATGGGGGATGTCACCATATACCCAAGGACCTTCAATCAAAATAGGTGTACGATACCATCTGTAATCGTGTTCCCGACGGATTCTTTCATTTGAAGGAAAATCGACTTTGGTATATGGAGCTATCTTAATTTTAGGGTCGTCAACCTCTCGAAGTAAGGAAAATCCTTGGGAGCATTTGCGAACTGGACTAACACTCCATTTTACAAAGTTTTTAATAGTAATACCATCACCGTAAGTATTCTGGAAATTCTCAGGTGTATAGTAAGCACGTTCAGAAGGATCGGGAGTGTAGCAGGTAAGACGGGTGCGACCCTCACTGCGAAGAATACATTCATCGAGAATTCGCCACCAATTACCATTATATTGTGTGATGGATCGAGGTTAAGTATGAGGAGCTCTATTACGAGTAGCAAGAACTATAAATTGGAAAGGATTTTTTGTGTCATACAAAGGGAGACGAAGACCAGCTTCTAAGGCACCAACAGAAATTAACAATCTGTGATGGCTATAATGAAAATTTCTCATAGAATCATAGGTCAACATGTCGGAAGTATCATCAAAGAAAGAAACCTTAAATCCTTGAAGATTATGTTTTCTCTTAAATTCTTCGATGTCCATAGATCGAAAACTATAAGAAGACAACGCCCGTTTACTTTTGGGGGCAGGATTAGGAATGTCAGGGGTAGAATTACGTACGGTGCGAGGTGCAGCAGGGGTGGGAATACCAGGAGATGAATCACGACGAGAGACGGCGTATCTCGAAGTAGTAGACCTACTTGATCTTATGCTCTCAACTTGGTCACCAGAAGCATCAGACTTTTTATGAGGCATGATGTAAAATCTGAAGGAAAAGAAGCATAAGAGAGAGAAATTTAGCATAAGAAGAAATTATCTAGAAATCAATTATAACCATCATTTCAATCATGAAAAGAGAACATAAGTCAAGAAAAAATTACTTACATGAAGAAAAGAAGTGAACAATAGTCAGATCAAAGTAAAGAAGGAATCAACTGATAAGAAAAGAACTCCTGAGTAGTGGGGGAATTTGAAAAGTTTAAGGAAGACAAAGTGCAATAACTATGAGAAAACAGTAAAAAGTTGCAGGGTATTTAAAGGAGAGAATTAATACCGCCATAAAATGGGTAAAGATTTGATTCTATCGAAAAAAGTGTAACTGACACAATCATATGTATAGAAACAATAAATGCAGAGCCGGAAAAATCAGTAACGTGCTAATGCAATTAATACCAGCGGAAAACTCGGATAACGTGCGAGAAAAAGACTGAAAAAAGTTAAGTTCTTCTCCATTTTTCAAAATCTTGGATCAACCGCTAGATGATTTTGTAAAAAAGAGAAGAAGGGGGCAAATTGTTAGTAAATAAAAGAAGCATGACACGTGGAAGAAAATCGAGATAGGAAGCAACTAAATTAAAAAGAGCGAGAACCACACAATCAATATTAAAAATATCAAATATCGAAAAGGCACGAAGCATCTGAGCAATGGATTGCATGAACGACCCATATGATCGAGAAAGTTGAAGTACATCGAATAAAACAAACAGCATTAAATGATGGAAGATCGAAAAAGTAAGAATAATGATTACTTTTTTATCTTGATAATTGAGAAAGTAAAGGTAATAATTACTCCAATTATTTTAATGATCGAGATGATAGAAGTCTAAAAAGATAGGAAGATACGTGTCGAATATATAAGACATCGAACCAAGAAGCAATTAAAAGTGATCTGTCACCTAGTGATCGCACCAGATAAAAAAGGAAATACAAGAACGATGGGTACATCGAAATAAAATGGATCGAACCAAGGAAAAGGCAATCCAAGAATGACGACAAGACTGGATAAAATGACACGAGAGCATCGACCCAAAGTAGAATCGATCGAGGAACGATGACCAAACTGGAGAAAATGACACGTTGCACAAAGTGGGACCCAATAAATAAATCTATAAATAGAAGAAGCCAAACAACAAAGAAGGGGTCGGAAAAAAATAGGAAGAAAAACCTCAGGAAGAAAGAGAAGATATTTTTAGGTATGAATCTAGGAGAAATAACTATATTATGGAAGGATTATTTGTACTTAATTAATCAATTTGTAAAAATGATAGCTCAAAGATGTTAAATTTGAGTAATCATATACATCGTACAGAAAAGATTTTATGTTTGGCACAGAGGTGATTTTATAAATTCAATACAAAGATGTTTGGGTGTTACTCGATTTCAACTTTAAATTGATATGTGAGAATATGATTGGTTGTTTAGTCGAAAAGATTTTTTGGCCTCAATGGAAAAGATAAAGATGCAAAATGAGAAGAAGAAGATTGACGTTGCTAAAAATTATGTTGTTATTTTTATTTTTTTCTCCGAAAGAACGGAGATGCAGAGGAAAGGAGAGGAGTACAAGCAATAATTGTTGTCTTCACATTAATTATCATCATTGATTGTTAGGTAGATTAAGATTGGTAATGAAAAACTCTTCCTCCCTTTCTACGTAACCGTTCTTTAAAACAATTATTCAAAAGTTCTCTTCTATTATTTTCTTCATCTTACTCGGATCTGATCTGAGATATCAGATTTTTTTAGTAGACTTGGATTTTGTAATTAATATTTTATGTTTTCAATAAAAAAATCACATTATTTGTGATTTTAGGTTTTAGTCTCACTAGCCGTTTCTCTCAATTAGAAGCTAATCCACTAAACCGACCTGATGACGCAGATTTCCCACCTACTTCCGCCTAAAACACTACGTATGAATGGTATGAACTGCCTTGTGAATGGTATTTATCAAATCTGTTCCTATCTAATGGAACGCTGTTGGATCAAATGACAAAGAAATTGTTGAGAAAGAGGTGGCTTTTCCCGGATGAAATGAAACATTTGATTCATGTAAAAGAAGAGGAGAAAGATTTCCCATTCCTTAGCCGGAAAGATATGTGGCCATGAAAGAGGGATTAAGTGGAACAGAATTGACCGGGTGGTAGAGTCGTGGAAAGACTTGTTTCTTCCATATTTTTGACCTTAACTACATGGAACAATATGCTACTGCTGAAAGATAGAAGAATTGAAATCTTAGATCAAAACACTACGTATGAATGGTATGAACTGCCTAAAAAAGAATTGTTGAACGGCGAACAACCAGAGCCTATTACTCACTACATCAAAAAATTTCCATTAATGAAACATGTAAATCCATTGGAAAAGAAAAAATACGCATGTCCGATGAAATGGTTCTTGCTATCTGCTCCAATAATGAATCATTTCATTGGTTTAACTGAATAACTAACTAAAATAGATAGACCTTTCTCTTCGTCTCAAGTCGATGGATCTTCTCAATTGAAAGATCTCCTAGAGTCTTCTCTATAGGTGAATGCCTTGATAAAGGTCTTCTTTAAAGTAAAATCCGTACTCCTAAGCCTTGGTTTCAGCTCAAACCCTCTCTTATGATCGAGCCCGCAAACGTCCTAAACCCCTAGTTCTCGAGCTCGGAAACCAACTTCAAAAGAGGCGCTTTTATTCTTCCTTTTTCTTACTTTTTCATAGATATTTAAGGAACTAAGGCAGCCGAGGGATCGATCACGAAATTGCTTATGTGATGGTACCGAATGGCACAAGGCCAGTAAATGAGCTTAAGAGGTAAATGCGTTGAACCATCCGCTCTCAAGCCTATTCGCTGTTGGTTTAGGAAGAAAAAAAAGAGGCGACATGGCGCTCAGAAGAGTTGAATAATAATCCCTCTTTGGCCTAGCAGATTCCTGCAAAGGAGATACCTTTAGAGCTGACTAATCCTTTTAAGAAGAAGCAAAGTACGCAGAGCCACTATCATGAGTACCTTTGCCTGCCCGCTTGAGCTGCCTTGTACCCGTTTATCGACGGATGGAGTCTACACCTTTCGAGTTGGATAACCTTTCTTCGACCTTACGTGCAATAGGCCGCTCTGCCTTCCTTGCCTCTCCTTGGCGAGTCCCTCCTCGGAGAGTACCGAAGTTATCGCTAACTTACGGCTTCAATGGCTGCAAATCAAAGCAATGAGAAGAAGTCTAAGAAGAGTCCATCCTACTAAGCTGTTCCGTCCGAGGTCTCTGAGGCTAAACCAAGGGTATCAATTCGTAAGATTAAGTAATAAATGCCCCTATATCTGCAGTTTGGGCCGGGCCTATCAAGCCTAGGGAATCCCACTTTAAGCTCTGGGAAATGCGATTAAGAAGGAACGAAGCGCAATTGCTGAAACAAGAAGAGTATCTACGAACTTGGGTTTGCGAATAATCTCTTTTCCTCTGCTCTTCCGCCAACGGAATTAAGGGTTCTGCTTCCACCAATTCCTAGGCCTAGAACCTACCTACTAATCGGTGAAAACCACACCCTAGTATTGTTCGCAGAACTAGGACTATTTGTGTAAAAGAGTTCTTCGGACTAGCTTTAATTGCTGAGGGACCTTCTGTCTTTGCCCGCGGGACAAGAATGAAGAATTACTTGGGGAGAGCTCTAGATCAACCTAGAATGGAATTGCTCCTTAGCCCATCTTCCCTCAGATAATCTTGTAAACAAGCTTCACCCGAGGATAGGAATTGCTGAGAAATAGGAATAGGTAGGTCTCTCCCAAAACAAGGGGTTTTATCCTTTATTCGACGCGAAGGTCCCAACCATTGCTTACTTCGGTGAATCACTTGAGCCCCGATACATTTTCGGTGCCATGGAGCTAGACCAGTGAGCTATTACGCTTTCTTCAAAGGATGGCTGCTTCCAAGCCCACCTCCTGATTGTCATAGCTCGATCACTTCCTTTTCCACTAAGTGATTGCTTGGGGACCTTAGCGTACAATTAGGGCTGTTTCCCTCTCGACTTTGGAGTATTTTTAGGTTACTGTTGATATCCCATGGCTACTTCATGTCATGTAATTGTATTTATATTCGCCATAAGTGTGATTTCCTGTAGCGTTCGGGCGTTTCAATTGGAACCCGATGATATATTCAAGTATATCTTCGAAGTTAATTAATTTTGGTGTGACGATGATCAAGATTCAATCAAACAAGATCAATGACTACTGGAATTTGTTATGAAAATGATGTTTAGTGTAAATTATCCTTTTTATGAAGAATTTTCTCTTAATGTAGAAGAAGAACCCTCCAAATGGTGGATGCATAATCAAAACATCATCTTTCAAATTACATCGATTACTTATGTGATCAACAATTATGTACTTTTGTTCTATTACAATTCTTATGTTGTAATAATTTGCTTTGGTACTTTTATGTTGTATCTATTCGGCGTATTTGAATTAGCATGTTCATGGTTTCCAATCAATATAATCTAAAGAGGTATTCCTCTTCTTTCCTCCAAAATAAAAATAAAAATAAAAATAATTGTTGTCTATATTTTTGACGCAATTTTAGGTTTTTTTAAAGACAAATATAAACTTCTTGAACCAAAATTGGACGAATAAGAAAAGCCAGAACATGCATCCCGGTTTAGATGGGTGCACAAATTTGGACCCTTTACGTGGGTTGAATGGATAAGTAAACAAGATGTTATTATATTGGTATTTAGACTATTTTATTAATAGACAAGTGAAATTCATGAAACAAAATAAATAATATTTCATGAAAATAAAAATGATGGATAAAAATGATTGCATATTTCTAATGAACAAAAGCGTAAAACAAAGACATAATGATGAATATGATGGAAAATCAGTTTAGTCTTTTATTCATGAAGATATTTATCTTATAAAAAGAAATGTGTTTTTCCCATGCCAACAGTTTTGAATTGGTTTATTCTAACGATCTATGATTATCATTGTTCTGATTGTGCAAAAGAGAAATTGTGACTGAGAATTTATCCCTGTTTTTATCCCTCGTCTGATAACCCAGAATTTTCTTGCATTTAATCCTTTATTACGTCTCAAAACCCATTAACTTCCAAATTTAATCCCCTCCTCTTTTACCGGTTAAAATTAGGGATTCAAATAATTGTTCTCCTCCCCTCTTCCGTTTCATAAACAAAATTGGTCGAATTTAATTCATTATGCTCTTAAATCTTACAACTCACTCATTTTTTGATTGGTCCCTGATTAAAACTTTGTATAATTTCAAAAACATATAATTATCCAGTTGAAATTAGGGATATCATACGTTATATTATATATATGAGTTGGTCTCCTCCCTCACAAATTATGGGCCTTTCAGATAATTGTTCTAATTTAATCCCTTATTCTGTTACGTTAGAATTCCAATCCTTTGAGATGTTCCCCTATATAAACCTCAACCAAGGTTATTATCTTCCCAGGTTTCTCCATTTGTTTCTACCTCATATTCTCTCAATAACTAATATTAAGTCAGTATTATTTGATTCTCTAATTTTTGTCAATTTATATTTGATTAATCTATCTGCTTCTTTAATTTTTCGTGAATTTGTATTTGATTCTCGATTGGAATGATTTGTATTTTATTCCATATCTTTAGTTTCCTCGATTGGAATTATGTTTCTTCCACATCTAACCTTTGTTGATTGTGTTTATTGTATTTTTATTTCAACTTTTTTCTTTGGGTGATGTACATGTTGACATAATCCAAACTATCTTTGTGTCTGTTAGTGTACTTTATGTCACTATTAAGCCATTTTGAGTATATAAAGAACGGTCATTATTAAGCCACCATGTATACCCTTCCACTCCTACACGCCCAAATTACACTCTTCCTTTTTTGTTGTTTTTGTATTCAACAACATAGGCGTTTTTCTTCACCTTTCTCTTTAGACTATCAGAGACTTTTTTTTTTCTCAAGCTACACATTCAATTAAGATGATCAAACCTGTTAAGATGCAATTATATTCTCATGGTTGTTTTTACTGTAGCCATTTTTCATCCAGGTATGGACTTTTTTTCCCCTCGATTTCAATTTATCTCTTAATTGATCATTAAATGATTGAGATTTGATTGTATATAAGTTTATTCGGTTTGAGATCGCTTTTCATCTCTAGGGTTATCAATTTTTATGGGGGTTTCTGGTTATTATTGAATGTATTAATATCTCTTTATGCATATTATAAAAGTGATGGATCTTAGTTTTTCTTTTGTTAGTTCTTTATTATTATTATTTTGGTTATGTTTTTATGTTACTTTTTCACTTGGATATAATTTTGAATTGTAACAATAAAAGTTGACAATCTGCGTAAAAAGTATTATCAACCATACCAGTGAGTAATTTGTAAAAAAAAGTTGGTTTTTCTTGGGTTTTTCTTTGTGGGTTTTTATTGAGTTCATAAATTGTGATGTGTATTCTTTTTTAGGAATGTTCAGATGGAAGTATTGCCACTTGCACTTGAGTTTACATCATAATCATCTTCTATTTTGTTGTAATACCTCCTTATTAAACGTCTTTTAGTCATTGCTTTTACCAAATAAAATAAAAAGTAACTGATGGTGCATCTTTTGCGACACAATAATCTATTATTCATATTCGTAAGTTCCTATTATATTTTTATGTGTAAGGTTGAACAAATACAAAAGAAAGCGTGTTAAAACTTTCATGTTTGATTTGAAGATTCTCATTGCTTACTATTTTTACTGGGTAATGATAACTTTTGTATCGTTCGCATAGTTTAAGATAATGATACTCAATTCATATTTTGACATTCATTAGTTTCTATTAGCTATTAACTTTAAAATATATTAACCGTAGGGTTATGTTGTTTTATAATATAATTATGTTGTTTGTGATAGATATGCTAATTGAAGTTGGCGTATGGATCTTATCATCATGTGATGTGCACAGTTGAAGAAAAAGTTATAGAGGTGCTTGATCGATATTTAAGTGGTGTTTGTTTTTATTTAACAACTTATTAGTATATGTATGCGAGTATATTATTTAGAAACATCGTTAGGTCGTATCGGGTTTTGTATTCTCGTTGTAAATTGAACATGAGTTATATTATTCTTAGATGTACATCAACCAGGTAACTAATTTCATTAAAAATATCCTAAAAATTTTTATTTTGAGCATTATCAGGTCGAATTCCATCTTTGTTTTTGTTACCACTAACTGCATTTATTTCTATGTCAAATTCGTAAAACATATATGTTTTAGGCGTTTCAAAATATATTCATCATTCTGTTAAAGACCGAAAGTGATATGTAACACGGTTATTAGATCCAATAACATTATTATTGATGGATTTCTTATAAGTGAAATGGTAGAAGTGCTCCTGCACTAATTACTCTTTGAGATTAGTTGGTTTTACCATATCACATTAACTTTCCCTGTGAAATTTATCTTTTTATTTACTATGAACTTTTTACGATGTACATCTATCCCTGTGAGATGAAGTTTTGGATTTACAATCATAGGTTCATTCGTAATTGGTTTCTCTGGCAGTTTAAGGTAAAAAAAAAAGAACTCGAGTATACATCAGTTTTACTAGTTATTTAATAAGATTGGGATAGATGTTAGTATCTTTAGTTGTGTTTTCATGATAGTAGTTGGTATTTGCTAGATCTCCCTTATTAATTGTGAGTAGCAAAAAGTTGCTCTGACACGTGGCAGCAAAGTGCGGAGCACAAGATGTCTCGATACAGGGATCGTATCAAGATTCGATGCAGGGATCGTACCAAGATTCGATGCAGGGATCGCACCAAGGTTCGATGTAGGGATCGTACTAAGGTTCGATGCAGGGATCGCACCAAGGACCTAAATATGGATCGCAATGTAATCTGAAAACATCAATCGCACCAGAACCGCAAGCCAGGATCGCACCAATCCCGCCAGCTAGGACCGCAATTCGCGTTTCGATCCGACGTCATCAATCCCGATCCGGTCAATCCCGATGGACAGATGGATCGATACGTGTCAACATTTGGGAGTTTTGGAAGGAATGGAATGGACACGTGGCGACACTAGAAAGCGCCATGTCATAAGCACTTTTGACACGTGGAATGATCTTCAAATGACACCTCAATTGAAGCATGGAGTATAAAAGAAAAAGGGAGAAGGAAAGAGAAGGGAGGACGAAAAAAGAGAGGGAGGGGTGATAGTTCTTCTTCTTCTTGACCAAAACTTTAGATTCATGATCTGTAACTCTGTAACCATCTTCAAATTCATCAATAAAATCTAAACCTTCTTACCCGTGGATGTAGGCATAACAAAGCCGAACCACGTTAGATCACCTGTGTCCAATTTCTATTTTGCTTTGGTTAATTTTCCTGATGATTCTGGTTGTTTGGGTTGATTCAATTTTCTGCCCAAACAATTTGGCGCTAGAAACAGGGGTGAAGATATCTCTGTGAAGTAAACCCTGTGGTTAAAAGTTATTAACGAAATTCTGGAGCTTCAAAATGTCAGAGTAATAGACATAACTGGATCTTTAAGTTCTAAAAAAAAAAAAAAAAGAGTTTCCTGTGAGTTTCCAGACAACAAATTGTTGCAGCTGTGTTGATGGAGAAACGGAGGATTCTTCACCGACGATTATTAGATCTTCTTATTTTCTCTTTTAGGTTATTACTAAAGATTTAAATTTGAAGGTTTTAAGTCAAAATTTCAGAAAGGATTTCTCCTGAAAACTATGTTTTGTTTTTCAGCAAAATTTGATTTTTCTCTTAAAATTCTGATTCAAAGTTGAAAATAGATTGCCGATTAACTGATAACAAATCATGTTCTACAAACCCATTTTAAAACATTAACCATCAAAATTTTAATTTGATTTGGGAATTTTCTCTCATCAATTTAATTTGGTTTTCCCTTATACATCGATTGATGTATCTATGCTCATGCGAATGGTTTATGTGTGAAAGATAGTGAATTTTGCAGGAAAGAAGATCGAATAGTGTTTCAAATCACCAATATTTTCATGATGAAATCAACAACAAAATGCATGTAAGGAGTTCGAGAAAATGTTTAAATGGCAAATTTTGGAACATATAAGGTTTTCTGAGTTCAATCTAAATTGGGGATTTGGGAACTAAATTTAAGTTCACATATAGTTGGTAATGAGATTATGTTACTAATGGGAGAAGAAGGATTGGGTGATGATTGAATTGAAGTTTTAAAGCCAATTGAATGAAGTGGATTTTATCTTGGAGTGAGGCTTCTCCTGACATCAATTTTGTAGAACCCTGATTTTTGAGGTAAATAATTCTTCCCCAAATAATCCACAAGATGCTCATCCTTTTGCATGATGGATGGTAAGATTTCTGACTTTCATTTTCTAGTACTAAACTGAATGCATCTTTGGATGATTATTTCAATTTTGAATTCCTCCTTAAACTGATGATTTGAAGAACAACAAACTTTGGGGAATTTCTTTTAACTCTATTTACAATAACAAAAATGGGGATATATCATTTAAATGGGATTACAAAATTTCCTCTGAATTTTTGGATTTTACCAAGTGTAATGGTTTACAATTAAACTTAATTAAAATTTTGATGGCTTCCTGATTTTATATGCTTAGTATTTCAAATTTCTATATCTATATTATCCTAAATATCTGATTGGGCCACACTGTATTAGAGAATTACTTTTGATACCTCAATAAGACTGTTGAGAAGTTGTTACCAATTTGTATACATCATGTTGGAGTTATATCATAATAAGATCACATCTTGATACCTAGTTAATTTGTATGGATTATAGATACTTCTGTGATCATTTTCTTGATTTGCATTGTAAGTATTAGAAATCAGACTTTATTTCACTTAGCACACAAATCCAATTTTGTTAGTTTGTATCTTTCATATGATAAAATGATTGACAGTGGAATAACTTAATGCAAAGTTCAATGACTCATAATGATATAGTTTATAAAGAATTTGGTGTAACCACCAGGATTAGGTTATAAATTTGAATGAAGAGAAATGAATCATATTGGAAACTTGGCGCTTTTGAGGAGAATGATTCCTGTCTGTCTCAATCATTTACTTGTAGTTTTCAAAATTTCTTTATCAACTATCTTTCTCAATTGTTAGCTTTAGCATAATATCATTTAGAACTTTCTTTGCTTCCTAAAAGCATAAGCCTATTCTCATATGTTTACAATGAAATCCAGACTGACCCATAGTATCAATGTCAAATTGAAATCTTTTTGGGCATTATGAGCTTCATTCTTTTAAGCTTCATTTCTGGTACATCTGTATAATGTAACACTGAATATTCAGAACTCAAATAATCCTAATTAAAAGTCTATCGAATGCATCTTGCAGCATGTTCTGTAGCATTCCATTCCTAGCTTTCCTGAGTATATTTCATGTTATATGCTTACATTTAGCTATTACAATTCAATCCATGAGTACAAATATCAAATCGAATGTTAGGTCTAATCTTTGAGCTGTTTAAAGCTTCTTTAATTTATTCTACAACTCTTCTAGATTGTGTTTATTTTTTCTAAATATATCGTTGACAGTTAACTTGAAGTACAAGAGTACAATTCCATAACTCAAATTCATGTTAGAACATTTTGATAGATAATCTAGAATTAGATTCATTCTTTGCATAACTGAAAAAACATGATCAATTACATTTAACTGTTGAATATGCATGACCTTGTTATCTTCTTTATAAATTTAATAATTAATATTACCTCAAGTTCTTGAGGCTAAGCAATGTTAGCTAAACAATGCTGAGATGTTTAAGTTTCAAAATATTTTAGTAACATTTCTGAATAGTTAAGTGCATACTATTGCAAGTACTAATATACTTTTCAGCACAATCAATCACAAAGAAAGTCTGCCAGTTTGAATAACTGCTACGACACCAAAAGAAAGTCTGCCAGTTTGAAGTTGTTCCATTATGAATTCAACCTTATTGAATCTCTCAATCACAAAGATGAATAGCAGTCTACTCAATCACAGGAGCAACGAATATCCCAGCTACAACAGTTGAAAAGGGCACCTACTGGCCCATATATATTACCAAAAATATTTGGAATGGCTGCATCCTTGCTATCAAGAAAGAAGACAGAAATGAAGTAAAATTGTTTGTTCCCTCGGCCAAAGAAGTCAACAGATTTATGATGTTGTTCAATTAATTTCTCCCAATTTCAATTGGCTTCAGCACATGAATACTTACCATCATATTCAGAGCAAGAGGGGAACATTTAATTGGTATACAGTGGGTGAGATGATTCATTGGGCCTGGCTTCGCCACGGATTTTTATAATCAAGGTTCATGAATGATGCAATTCTCAAAGAGTTAAGTATCTCTGCACTATTTTTATTGATTAGGTATTTAAGTTTTTGAAAACAGATTTTACCCCAATACATACACAATTTCAATTTTGCCAATTGAATGTTTGATATGGTAAATGAATGTTTGTTTGCTCATGACTAGACAGTGAATAATACTCATTATGATCATTCTTTTGTAAATTGAAATGTGAACATGGATAGTAGAATTTGGCAATCTGACATGATTGAAATCTCCATGATCTGTGAATGTAATTGAACTATACATATGATGTATCTTAAGTTTAGCGTGTAGTAATCATAATATTAGCATCATTTTGAAATAAATTCATAGTGCTCATTAGTTTAACAACTGAAGCTCTAAAAGGAAATTTCTCTTGTAGACATGAAATTGGTTTCATATGTTTTTGTTAGTATGAACCTGTAAGAATCATTGCAGGGAAAGACAGATTTAATAGCCTGAATCAGGCTGGATATCCATCAAACAGATTAGGCTTTGCCGAATTTTCTATCCGGTGAGTTGACTCACTGAGTTTGATCCAACTCAGTTGAGCCAGATCAATTAGACCGAGTCAGATTGGCTGACTCGGCTAACCCACCATGCAAAAAAAAATAAAAAATAAAAATAAAATAAAGTACATATGCATAGAAAGTGTATATATATGTATATATAATTATAAATTACATTGTGATAGCTAGATAATTATTATCGCAGCTTTAATAGATGACAAAAGAGCATGAGCTTATTTGGTTTGTATACGCATCATCTGTCATACAGTCTAAATTGATCAAATGATTTCAATAATATGAATCATATTAAATCATCAAACATCATGATAATTAATGCCATAGTCGTATAAACCTATGGATTTAATATGATAAATTTTTAGTTTGAACAAATTCTAATTTGTTTGATTCGATTTAATTGTAGTATGCAAGTTAAAGCATGAAATTCATTTTTAACTTGTACTCATTTAATATTATGAGATGTTTAAGACATTTTTATGAGATGTGAAGATACCAATGAAGGACACTTCAGAGATGCGGCAGCTATGCAATAATAATGCACTGGGGGGCATGCTAGAAAGAAATCAAAGTTTTAGCTATAAAATGAGCTAAATACTGCTTGCCAATTAGGTATTTTATTTCAATAATTATTTAATACAAAATAAATAATATTATTCGCCAGTTATATGCCTTGTACTTCTTAGCATAAGGCGACAATTGATAGATACTTCAGATGGTTCATACTTCATGAAGAATATTCAGTAAATGCTTCAATTTATTCTGAACTTCTTCGAAGGGCAATGCCTCTTATATTTCTTGCGGCAATCTGAACCTTTCAACATGAATTATCATTCAAAAATGAGGATCTCTTTCAATCTACCATCAAAAATTTCTGGAAAGCGAATACTTCTATATTCGTATACTTCTGATTAAATAGCAATTACTTCGGAATATTCATCTGGATAATTCTCATGTCTTATTTAAAAATATATGTCATATTTTATTTCTATATATGCTTCTCATGTATATAGAAGAATATGGAATATATTTTAAATGAGAAATGGGAAATGAGAAATATCTGGATGATTTTTCAAGTATACTTCTCATTTACATTTCAGGTATATTTCTTACCGATATTTCTCCATTCAGGAGACAAAAAAAGACTGGTGGGTGCATCCCCAATGAGGGAACTCATATGATAGTCCTGAAATAAGACTAATGGGCGCCACCCCAAAGAGGGAACCCATGTAGGAGTCTTAATAAAATGATGGACCACACATAATTTACTCCATGCCATGGATAAATTAGGCGTGTGATCCTACAGTGCTCATTGGCTAGAGCAAATATATGGGACACATTAATTTACTCCATACCCGAGATAGATTAACCGAGTGTTCCTAATGAGCTCCGTGGCTGGAGACATGATAAGACTATTAGGTCGCAGAACCTATGAAAGAGTCTTGATGCAAAATATTCATTTTTCAGAGTCTGGTTATCATTTTTCAGAGTACGGTTCGGGACCAACCCTGTATCTTACTCCTGGCTCGGGTTTGTTTCGTATGTGTGGGATCTCGATTCATTGTACTCATGAAAAAATGTTTAACCCAACGATCAGTATATATATGAAATTCTGCTTTGTAGGGACAAAAATATGATAAAGCCATGAAAATACACAAGTCTGAAGTGTTACCGTTGCACAAATTTGAAGTATTGTTAATTCGAAGCATGGATCGCACTAAAGACACTTCCGAGCGACATCATGGTTCGGTCCCAAAACGATGCCATCACTTCCCGAACAAGGAAAGAAAAGCTTTAACGATACAACTAACGATAAGTATCCTTTATTTCTTTGAATTCCAGATTGATTTATACATTTATACAAGATTCAATAATTGGATGAAAGATAGTTTATTAATCAATTTATCATTTTTGGTTAAAACGCATGAAATAATATTATTACGCTAATATGCGCTTATGTATAAGTTTTGCAGCAAAATTCTATTTTTTGAATAGGTCAGGTTCGTACTCTTATCGTGACAAGGCCAAGCAAAAAGTAACTGAAGTAATTTTCTTAAGAGTTTTTCTTCATATATAACTCTCAAGAAAAGGGGGCAAGTTGTGAGTAGCAAAAAGTTGCTCTGACACGTGGCAGCAAAGTGCGGAGCACAAGATGTCTCGATGCAGGGATCGTACCAAGATTCGATGCAGGGATCGTACCAAGATTCGATGCAGGGATCACACCAAGGTTCGATGTAGGGATCGTACTAAGGTTCGATGCAGGGATTGCACCAAGGACCTAAATATGGATCGCAATGTAATCTGAAAGCATCAGTCGCACCAGAACCGCAAGCCAGGATCGCACCAATCCCGCCAGCTAGGACCGCAATTCGCGTTTCGATCCGACGTCATCAATCCCGATCCGGTCAATCCCGATGGACAGATGGTGCGATACGTGTCAACATTTGGGAGTTTTGGAAGGAATGGAATGGACACGTGGCGACACTAGAAAGCGCCACGTCATAAGCACTTTTGACACGTGGAATGATCTTCAAATGACACCTCAATTGAAGCATGGAGTATAAAAGAAAAAGGGAGAAGGAAAGAGAAGGGAGGACGAAAAAAGAGAGGGAGAGGTGATAGTTCTTCTTCTTCTTGACCAAAACTTTAGATTCATGATCTGTAACTCTGTAACCATCTTCAAATTCATCAATAAAATCTAAACCTTCTTACCCGTGGATGTAGGCATAACAAAGCCGAACCACGTTAGATCACCTGTGTCCAATTTCTATTTTGCTTTGGTTAATTTTCCAGATGATTCTGGTTGTTTGGGTTGATTCAATTTTCTGCCCAAACATTAATTATATAATGCGTCGGTTTTACTTATTAAACTCTTCATTTGCACCAAACTCTCTGACTTTGACTTGCTTTATATAATTTAAATTCCTTAAACTTCAATTAAATTTTTAAGAAATCGTATAGTTCCGATATTCAAATCGTTAGCACCTGTCGGTGATGCCATTGGAGGGGTTTCTAGCAAGTCTATTTTACCCTCTCATTAGTGTAGTGGTTACTCCCGATCCGAAGTACCCTTTTTTGGTATTGGTTTGCAGTTACATTTCATTTCATTTAATTTTAAGCCGCCCATAAGCTCATGGTCCCACTTTTTAATTCCTCTTAATTGTTTTCAACGTGTTGAATTCTCTCCATGGAAAATCATCGGTTTTTCTTTTATACTATTGTCGTCTATATATGTTAGGTTAGTTTTGAGTTTTGTTAATGAATCAAAAATGGGTATGAATAGATCAGATTGACCAAAATGCCTTTGTGTAATTTTATCATTGTTTAAAATTGGTTTAGGTCTTCCTTTTGGTTTGTTTGGATTTTTATTATTATGTGGTGCTTAGTGATTATCGATTTCTTTTGTTAACAAGCATTGTAGAGTTATTGAAATCATTTTATTTAATTAGGATGCAGATAAAACGACAATGTAGTAAACTGGTTTGATATGAGTGGATAAGAATTTTGCTTACATGTTTAGATTTAACTCATCTTACGATTTTTACGAAATTGAAAGATTCATGAGTGGAAGATAGTGTCCAAATGGACTTCCTTTAGAAAAATGTACATGAACATTATAAATATAGGTTATAAAAACAACTATGTGTTATATTTTTTTAGGTGATTTTTGTGCCTTAACAATCGTACCAGATGTATAGGCTATATAGACTTTGGAATATCTACAGATGAGAATTCTATGCTGCAAAGGCTTTGAGAACTCTTGCTTATGTTTGGAATATTGATAGTTAAATTTTTGTGTCTGGTTTGTCTCAATTCTTATTTTGATGGAACTTAATTTTGTACTAATATTGTGTTTTTATATATTTGTTGGTGTTTTTGGGAAATAAACTTTCTTGGAAAATTCGAATCGGGAAATTACTAAAGGCACCTGTAAAATTGTTAAAGGCATCCAAAGATGAGTGCTAAAAACACCCCAAGAATGGATATGGGGACTCCATCTTCTTGGCGGGAAAACAAACTTTAAAAATTCAGTTTTTCTGGATTGAATTTGGGAATGATTTGGTGAGATTTCTTTAGAGTTTTAGATTGGTACTAGCCTGTTAAGATAAACCAGGACTAGTTAATCTTTTTAGATTCGAAAAACAAGGTGTGTTACGTGAATTGGGAAAAAAACAGGACACGGGAAATATTCTCGGGATATTTGGAGATATTTTTAGAATTTGAGTGATGCGTCTAGGATGTATATCAACATGATTGGAGCGTGTCTGCTGCAAAAAAACGCGTGAAAGAGATAAAAATGGGAAATCATTCCCGTGAAAAGAAAAAAAATCTGGAGATATTCTCCATTAAACTCGAGGATTTTGGAGTCTGGTGGTGTATATATATGTTGTTGGATCCACAAAAGTGAGGAGAGAGAGTTTGGGAGATATTAGAGAGGCTACAAAGAAGAAATCAAGAGTTGCAGAGAAATTCTGCTGCTGCTGCTAAAGAATAGAAGATAAGGCAACGGTTCCTTCAACCATTCTATCACGGTTTTTTCATCCCAACTGCAACGTTTATATTCATCTTTGAAACACTTGCTTTGTAACAGTGAGTTTGTAATGCCTATAAACGTTGCAAACTCGTTGTTTTTATAATTTTTTTCTCTGTTTCATCTTTGTAAGCAATTTTTGAGCCATGAATAAAAATTCTGAGATGTTGTTTACCATGATGAGCTAATACTCACGTAACCAAGGCAATAGAGGAAGCTATTTACGCATGATTGATGTGTAATTATTTTATTTTCTCTAGTTTAATCATTTAATTCACTTAATCACTGCTTCTGCAGAGTTTTAAATTGTTTGCAGAATTTTCTTAATTATTTGTGATTCAATTTGATAGGTTATACTTTGTTAAATCAGTTGATAATCTATGCTTAATGAGTACAAATAATATTTGAGAATATGCCTGATTGTTAGTGAATTCAGAAATAAAAAGACTTAAAAGGTGACTAGGGTTTTGAAATATTTATAACATCATTCAATCATGTATAGTAGTGGAATCCAGTGTCTTGGTTAATTTTAAAATCTTGAAATCAATTTTTCATTTAAGTTCTGCTATTTCTAGTTTAGTTTTAATTCTTAAGTCTAAAATCAAAATCTTCACAAGTTCTGAAACAAACTCTTTCTTACCACTTCTACAACATATCAATTTTTGGAGCCCCCAACACGGACTTGTTTTTAGGTTAGAGTTTTAGATTATTTTTTTTGTTTAATTTTTAATTAGATTTATTAAGATTTATTTATTTATTCATTTAGTTTTATGTAGGTATTTGTCTTAGCTTTGAGGTGCAGGTGATATTTTACATTAATTGTGGAAATTGCCTACCAAAAAAGGTAAGTATTATACCTTAATTTTTTATTTTATTTTATATTTTTCATTAAATTGTTATTTTATTTGTATATATATTTTTTTATATTTTATTTTATTTTATATATGTTAAAAAAAAACACACACACCAATTGTATTTCTCAACAGACACCGATTTGTAGGAAAACTTGTGGGAAAGTACGGTGAACCCTTTGGGCGTTATCATCTGAAACACCACAAACCCCTGCCTTGTACCTTTGACCAGTCTTTGACTGTAGGTATATTTTGTTGTCGTAACCCAAGATTACCCAAATTAGTCAACCCAACATTTGTATGTGCACAAATTTCGTCAGTGTATGCCAAAACCGCTCGACATCATCACTGAGCGGGCTTGGAAAAGAGATAATCTAGGTCGTCTAATCAGTGAAAAACCTAGTAGTTCTTATTGTGAAAGCGGGGAGCTCGAAGATTCTTCTTTTGAGAGCCCTGTCTTTGGGAACTTTTTGAGAACTTATCTCTAAGTGAGGAAAATACCCCAACTACTTCGATTGTGCCAACAATGAAACCTTTGAAAGACTATATGTACCCAACTAGGTCCAACCGACCATCGTGTATTAAATTGTATGCCATTACGACTAATTATGAGTAAAACCTGGTATTATTCAGATGGTCCCTTTATTTTTAGGGAAAGATGATGAAAACCCTTAATTTCATGTTAGGGATTTTGAGGAAATATGCAGAATAATTAGGATTAAAGACCTTAGTGATGAAGTCTTAAAACTTAGGATGTTTCCTTTTTCCTTAAGAGATAAAGTCAAGTCATGCCTGCATAACTAACCATCTGAGTCGATAAAAACGTGGTATGAACTTACTACTGCCTACTTTTACCCTAAGCATAAAACTGCATCCATTAGGCAGAAAATTAGTGCCAGTATGCAACAAGAAGGAGAATCACTTTATAGATTTTTAGAGAGATTCAATGATCTTTTGTCTAAATGTCTCTACTACGGGTTCGAGAAAATAAAACTATTCCAGATTCTTTATGAGGGTTTAGACTATTCGACCAAAGCGGTCGAGTCTTTATGTGCTGGTGGGTTCCTGAATAAAAACTGTTGATCAAGCTTACACCTTTTTAGAAGAAGTGGTTGAAAAATCCCAACAGTGGGAGTCTTGTGTTGAACCTCCTAAAAGACTTTTGGTCAATAGAAGCGGCACCAACATGGTAGATACAAGTTTTGAGTCAGACGCTAAGTTTGCTGCTCTATCTAGACGGTTAGAAGCTTTAGAATTTAGTCAGTCTAAACATAAGTCTTTTGTTGAACCCGATGATAGGAATAAAGCCTCTTAAATCTGAATATATGGAACATAGCCCAATAACTCGTTTTGGGAAGGACAAATTAGTGAAGAGCAAACCTATGTTTTTTTATAACAACTCTAGGTTTGAAAACCGTCAGAAGTTTGACCTATATTCGGAAACCTACAATCTCGGTTGGAGAAAACATCCTAATTTTTCGTGGTCTAAAGGACAGAATCAAGGACAGACTAGCAATCATCAAGTTCCACTAGGGTTTAGTTATCCCAAGAACCCACTAGAGCCAACTTACTCTCAAAACCCTTCTGAGAATAAAATGACTAGCTTAGAGGAATCTCTTTCTATGATGTGATCTTAGAGCTCGCTTACACTAAGTATACCATCAGTGGGAAATTTGCTGTTAGCAAAGAGCTAGGTTAGTTTTCAACAAGAAAACAAGCAAAATTTCCAAACTAGTGCCCAGACTCTTGCTAAGTTAGAACTTCAAGTAAGCCAAATAGTTAAGACTCTAAGTGAGAGAGAGAACGGAAGGTTCCCTAGTCAAACAGATCTTAATCCCAAAGGAGAGAAACAATTCAATCACGTGAACTCTGTTACAACCCTTAGGAGTGGTCGAGTGGCAGACAATAAGGTAACCATGCCCGATGATGAACATGTTGTAGTTCACCCTTTTGAGCCAGTAACTGAAGAGACTGATAGAGTCTCTAAAGAGTCTAATGCGGTTCCTGAGAAATCCGATTTATTGCCCAGAGCCCCATTCCCACAACTTCTAGTACCAACTAAGAAGGAATACAACTTTAATAATATATTGGATATTTTTAAGCAAGTCAACATAAATCCTCCTTTATTAGATGCAATCAGGTAGATTCCTACTTATGCCAAATTCCTTAAAGATCTTGCACGTGAAAGCGAAAGCTTAGTATACAGATGAAAGACTTTTTAGCTAGTCATATAAGTTCAATTATACAGAACAACACAACTCCTAAGTACAAAGACCCATATTCCCCTACCATTTCTTGCACAATCTTGTTGACAAAGCGTTATGATAGACACTTTTATGTGTCTAATTTGTTCTCAATCTTTATAGTGGTAGAACTCAAATTTGTACTAATATTGTAATTTTATTGTATTTGTATGTATTTTTGAAGAAACCAACATTTGGGAAAAATTGGCTCAAAAAGTTATAAAGGCACCCAGAAAAATACTAAAGGCACCCACCCGAATTTATAAAGGCACCCATGCCTTGGATTACGGGCACCCACCTATTTCAAATTCAAAAAGAAAACTAGGCGGGAAACTATATTTTCTTTATTGAATCTGTGTTTGAGTTTATGAAGATATTATACGTGATTTTTGGGCTTTAAAACAGAGAATATATTGACATTATCAAGAGTGAGTCGCACAAAATCAAAAGATACACGAAATCAAGACAGAGTATCAAATCAGATCACGGGAGTTTATAAGAAAAAAATACCCGAGTATATTTGATGTTAATGATTATTCTTTGAAGATTTGGTGGCCTTTGGTGTATAAATAGGATGGGGTCGAGTCATAAGGTATCAGAGAGTATTTGGGAGAGCTCAAGAGGTAGCCAGAGATCAAAATCAAAATTCCAGGAAAAATAGTTTTCTGCTGGTGAAAGAGAAGAGGAAGAACATAAGCGTCAGAGAAGTGTCGATGATACTGTCGCTAACGCAGGCACTGAAGCAGTCTTACTTCAACAACACCTGAAGTTCGTTCTTTTCTCTTGTTTACTTTTATTTCTTCTGTAACGCAGAAAACACTTCTCTATAATGCTTATAAGCGTATCAAATCTCCTGTGTTACTATTATTTCACTATTGTAAGCACTTTTTGAGCTATGAATATATTTTTGAGGGTTTTTCCAATACAATGAGCTAAACCCCATCTCTGAGGCGACGAATGAAGCTAATTTTCCAAAGATTATGTGGTAATATTTAATTAATTTATGCAATTCATTTATGATTAATTGCCTTGGTTAAAAATTGATTTAATGATTTTTGTTAAGCAATTGTGATTTCGTTAGATGGTACATGCTTTGTACTAGGTTTTAGATGTTCCATGCTTTTGTTATACAATTGTTGTTTTAAAAATCTACTTGTTGCAATATTTTAGAATCGAATCAAACGTAAGAATTGCTTAATTATAATTATTGAATTGAATCACTTTAAAATTTGGAAAATAGTGGAATCTTGGCCTCAGTTTACTCTCAATCTTGTTATAATTTTTTTTTGAGTTTTCCTATTTTTAGTCTTAGAAATTAGATTTAAAAACAAATCTTCACAAGTCTTGAACGACCCATTATTTACCACTATTACAAAACACATCAATTTTTGGCGCCACCGACGCGGACTTGTTTTTAGAATTGTTTTTAGATATTTTTTAGGTTAATTAGTTTAGTTTGATTTATTTTATTTTTTTATTTGTTGTATTTTACGTTTTTGGGTATTTTCTTTGTATTACAGGTTTTGAATCAAAAAGAAATTGGAGCTAAAGATTATATTAATTGATTAAAGACTTGGAATCAAAGACAAAGCGAAAAGAACGAAAAAAGAAGACAAGATTTTTTTTAGTTAATTTTTTCTTTTAGGTTTTTTTATTTTTAGAAAACTGTATTAGGAAATTCTTATTATTTTTGTTATTGTTTTAGGTATTTTTCTGTTTTTCTTATTTTTGGACTTTGGACTTTATTATTATTTTAAACCCTATGGAAGGGTATTTAAATATAAATTGCAACAGGGGAAGGACGACAATTACGATATTGTCTCGGCCCCTCGGGTTCGTAAACTAACACAGGAGTTGGTGGCCCGAGTCGACTACAACCGGTTCATCCCCCGTCTGGTACGGGAGGTAATACTCGATCAACCCACGAATCCCCTGCAAGTGGGTTTACTGTATTCCTTCGTATGCATATATTTTGAGGAATTGAATACGAATTTATTTTCTAGTAAAGGGAAAGGATTGGCCATATATGATAAGGACTCGGATTTCATCACCGTTTCCTTCTTGTGCGCCTTAGGAACACGTTACCTAACGCGAACCTAATCCTTAAAATCTAACTAGAAAGAAGACCGATAGGGTATCGGGCTTATTGGAAAATCATTCAAAAGGACTGTATTGGTTACTTTGTTAGCCTAACTTAAAGTTCAGGAAAATTATTTTAAGTTGATTAGAGCCGCCTTGTAACCCAGGGAAAAGTTGCCAAAAAAGGCAGGGTTATCAAAGCTCCTTAGAGCTTATCATGTTTTTATTCGACTTAATCTAATTAGAATTTTCTGAGAGATTCCCTAAAACTGTAACTAGTTTCCTTTTGGAAGAATATAAGTTGGTCTAGAAACAATCTAAGTGGAGCCATCATGCTTTTTGTTTGCTAGATTCAATAGGTTTGATTTGGTTGAGTCGGTCTTGTTTGTGTTTGTTTAGAATTTCCCTTCCAATTAGAAGTTATTTATTTGCCCGCCCAGGCCGTCTAAAGTCTTGAGTGAGCGTGCCTGAAGATGAGATTATATTGGTCGTTTGATCAGTGATGAGAATAGAAACTCTGTTTTTGAAACTGAGAATTTAGGAAACCCTTCATTTGAGAGCCCGATTTTTGGAAACTTTAGTTTTGAGAATTTGTCTCTTAGTGAGGAAGTGATTCCTAATTTTCCAGTTGTGCCATAAATGACAACCTTAAAAGATTTGTTGAATCCCACTAGGACTTCTCGTCCATCATGTATCAAGTTAGCTGAAACTCAAGCAAACTATGAGTTAAAACCTGGGACCATACAAATGCTCCTAATCTTCTTGGGAAAAGAAAATGAAAACCTTACTTTCACATTAGGGGTTTTGAAGAAATATGTAGTACCCTAAGAATTCACAACATGTCTGATGAAGCTTTGAAACTTAGGTTATTTCCTTTTTCCCTAAGAGACAAGGCCAAATCTTGTTATATAGTTTGCCATCTGAATCCATCGAGACATATGAAAAACTTACCACTTCCTTTTTATCTAAACTTTTCCCTAGGCACAAAATATCATCTATTAGGCAGGAGATTTCCACATTTGTGCAGCAAGAGGGAAAATCTTTGTATAGGTATTTGGAAAGGTTCCACGATTTATTAGCACAATGTCCCCAACGCGGTTTAGAAAAACTTAGACTAGTCCATATCCTTTATGAAGGGCTAGATTATCCAACAATGACCATGGTTGAGTCATTATGTACAGGGAGTTTTGATAGTAAAACTATTGATGAGGCAATGACATTTTTGAATGAAATTGTCGAAAAGACCCATCAATGGGAATGTAGTAAGGAACCCCAGAATTTTTTTTTAATGAGCAGAGGTAATGTCAATAGAGGTCTTTATGTATGATTTTTCAGTATTTGGTTCATTTTTTGATGAGTGCTTGCATCATTTTATATTAGTGTTAAATAGGTGTAAGGAAAAGAATTTAATGCTTAATTGGGAGAAATGTCATTTTATGGTTCAATCAGGAATTGTTTTAGGGCATATCGTGTCCTCTAAGGGTATAAAGGTAGGCAAAGCCAAAGTTGACCTTATTAAGAATTTACAGGTTCCCAAAACCGTAATAGATATTAGGTTATTCTTAGGGCATGCAGGTTTTATCACGATTCATTAACAACTTTAGCTTGATTTCTAGACCTCTTTGCAATTTGCTTGCAAAAGATGTAAGGTTTGTCTTTGATGATGCTTGTTTAGAGGCTTTCGAGAAGCTTAAGACTTTGCTCACTACAGCCCCCATAGTTCAGGCATTTAAATAGAACCTACCCTTTGAGATCATGTGTGATGCTTCAGAATATGCTATTGGTGTCGTGTTAGGTCATCGAGAAAACAAATTACTTCATATGATTTACTATACCAGCAAAACTCTAAATGATTGATGTGTTTTTTTATATAGTGGTAAAAAGTTCAATACTCAGACTTGTAAAGATTCGATTTTTATACCTAATTTTTAATACTTAAAAGTAAAACATATTAAAGTAAAGTTGATTTCAAAATATGGCAAGGACCGAGACTAAGGATTCCACCATTAGCCAATTTTTTAAGTGATAAAAATCTTGCAACTCATAAGTTCAATTTATTCAAAATATTGCCAAAGTTAGATTTTCTAAATAATAGTTATAAATCGAATGCATGAGACATCAAAAGCTCTAAACTCAGCATGACCCATCAAAAGAAACACAACTAATTGATAAAAACCAATTTTTTCTAAATTTAATTCAAAGCAAATAATAGTAAAAGAATTGCACAAAAATAATAAAATAAAAATAACCACTTTATTATTGGAAAAATAGCTTCCTACGTCGCCCCAGTGATGGTGATTAGCTCATCATGTTGGAAACACTCTCAAAACAGTTGTTCATAGTTCAAAAAGTATTTACAATGAAGAAATAATAATAACACAAAAGATTTGATACGCTTATAGGCGTTACAAACTGTGTTCTTTGTATGGATGAAGAGAAAATAAGACGACAACAATAAAGAACGGACTCTGGCCGCTTCAGAATTACGAAAGAATAAACAACGGCTTCAACGACAGTTTTCTGGAGCCTTATGTTCTTCGTCTCTCTTTCACCAGCATAATTTTTCTTTTCTTCCTGAAATTTTCTCCACGTCTCTGCCTTGATTTTTCTTCGATCATTTTGTTATTTATAGGCTTGGGGATCCCTGATACATCATCCTTAATGGATAAGGACTCTCATCTTCATCCAAATCCAACTCCGAATCTTTGTTAATCCGATTCAGGGACAAACTCCCTTTTCCGACTGTGACACGACTTTGCAGCCAGTTTTCCGGGTGAAACACCTCTTCTGACGTGTGTTTAATCTTGTTTTTACTGTCTCTTCACTTGGCTAACTCACAATCACTTCTGAATCCCTTAAAATTTGTTCCAAATCAACACAATAAACTTTCTTCACGTAACCAAAATTTCCCGCCATTTTCCTGAATTTGAATGAAGGGTGCCCCCAATCCAACTGGTAGGTTCCCTTATCACTTTTGTTGGGTTCCTTTAGTAATTTTCCTGGGTGCCTTTATCACTTTTTGAGCCAATTTTTCCACATATATTTATTTCTCCAAGATATGGTGAAAACTATCATGTTATTTCTAACACCTGAACTATGTCCTTTTATGAATAGACCATTTAACTGGGCACACCAATTCCTATAGAAAAAGAGATAAGTTTCCATCTACCTAGAATGGTTAGTGTCATCCTGAATTGTTCACAAGTTTCTAGACTTTGGAGTTTCATATTTCATTAAAAGTTTCTCCCTTACCCCAAAACTTAAATCAAATGTGTCCTTAATGTTTCTAAAAATGAATGATTAAAAGCATGAACAAGGAAAAACTGTTACCAATCAAAGGAAAGGAGTTAAGGAAAGATACTACCGTGTTGCATGAGCATGTGTTACCTCCCAAGAAGTGATAAGTTTAAAGTCTTCATCCAGACTAAGAAAGAATTAGTCACCTCATAAAATCATATAGCAATAGTCGGAACAACTGTGGGTCATCTGAATCAAATAGTGCTATCACAAATAAGAGGAAACTGTAACAGGCCAAGAAAATGAACAAACCGAGCACACCCTTATCTAGTTTTTTGTTTAAGACAACTACTTCTAGTTGTGGTTCAGGTTCAGGCTCTATAAAAGGGTCTAGATAAATATTTTCATGGGCTGGATTTCCTCGTAGGCAGGATCAAAAGAATCAGGTTATAGAGTCTAGAAGCACATAATAATAGCCTAAATAATTGTGGATCCTCAAAGTCAATCAGATTTGACTCACACAATTTACTGCTATGAAGGTGGTCATTCTTAAACAAATGTGTCGATTCTAATTCCCTAAAGTAATTAGGCTTAGTTTTAAAACTTAATAACCGACACATTTGAAATTCATACGTTCCCACATATGGAAGAAAATATTTTGGTGGAAAAAAAAGTCAATCTTGGTATTTTCTCCTAGGTAAACCACATCGACCATATGATGGGTTTCTAACAACTGAACTTCTTTCTGGACATCACCAGGCTCAGGAAATATAGTTTGAAGATAGTCTCTTAATATGGTAGAGGTGCAAATGTCAAGTCCCAAGTTAGGTACTTTAATTAGGGATACTTGACAATCACAAGAATCATCGGTACGCCCTAACTCTCAGATGGACTAAAAACTATTGGTTGGATTATAGAGTCCTTAAGGTCAGAACTACACTAAGCTTCCTTTATAAAAGGAAATAAGGTAGAATTATAAACTGGTAGAAGTTTAAACTTAGCTTTCCATATATTAAAAGTGTCCATCAAAGGTGAAAAATCTAACAAAGTATTCACCTCATTAATAACATTATCATCGTCAACATCAAATCTAAAGTGGGCTAGGCATTTCTCTAATGGATCTTCTAACAAAGTGTTTGGTAATGACTCCTGAACTAATGTTCATATCATGTTTACCTCTTCAATGCACGTGTCATCTAGCTCAGGTGGTTGGTTACTAATATTGAAAATATTCATCTCAATAGTCATATTACCAAAAGATAGGTTTATAATACCATTTCGACAGTTAATGATCGCATTATATGTAGCTAAAAATGGGCGACCTAATATCACAGTTATCTGATTCTCTGGGTCAGGGACAGGTTGGGTATCAAGGACAACAAAATCTACTGGATAAATAAGCTTATCAACCTTAATAAGAACATCCTCTATGACACCACGTGGAATTTTCACAGACCTATCAGTTAATGATAGACACATTTTTGTGTCTAAATTGCGCTCGATCATCTATTTTGATAGTGTTCAATTTTTTACTTATTATGGATTTTTATGTCTTTGTAAGTATTTTTGAGAAATAAATAATTTGGAAAAAATCGACTCGAAAAGTGATACTGTCGCTAACACAGTCCCTCAAGCAGTCCTATTTCTGAAGCACCTGAAGTCCGTTCTTTATTCCTGTTTCCTTGTCCTTCTTTTGTAACGCATAAGACACTTCTCTGTAACGCTATAAGCGTCTCTGTTCTTCTGTGTTACTCCTTTTTCACCATTGTAAGCACCTTTTGAGCAATGAAAGTCTATTTTGAGTGTGTTTCCATTACAATGAGCTAATCACCATCACTGGGGCGACGGAGGAATCCGTTCATCCAATAATTATGGTAAATTCTATTTTAATTATATTTATTCTACAATTCTTTTATTATTAATTGCTTGAATTAAAATTGAAAAAATGGATTTTCTCAAATAATTGTGTTTTCTTATGATGGGTCATACTTGATTTTTAAACTCTTGATGTCTCATGCTCTTGATTAACGATTATTCTTTCAAAAACCTATCTTTGGCATATTTAGATTAAATTGAATATAAGAATTGTTAGATGTTATCACTTAAGTATTGGTTAATGGTGGAATATTAAGCCCTAGTTTTTCTTCATCCATTTTAAAATCAAATTGTTTTATTTCTCTTTATTTTTTGTTAAAAATTAGGTTTAGAAATTAAATCTTCACAAGTCCGAGAATCAGACCCTTTTTACCACTATTAAAAACTACATCAGCTAATCGCAGTGTTATTTGAGTAGGTTTCAAATCATCAAGTCCTAGCTGGAGGTACACATGGTACGATAGTAAGTTCACACTGGCTCCTAAGTCAAGTAACGCTTTCTCAACATGGTAATTACATATTGTGCAAGAAATGGTTGGGGAACCTGGGTCTTTGTACTTAGGAGTTGTATTGTTCTGGATAATTGAACTCACATGACTAGCTAGAAAGTATTTATTTGGTACACTAAGCTTTCGCTTTCGTACACATATCCTTAAGGAACTTGGCATAAGCAGGAATCTGCCTAATTGCATCTAATAATGGAAGGTTGATCGTGACTTGCTTAAAAACCTTCAATATGTCGTTAAAGTTGGATTCCTTCTTTGTTGGTGCTAACAGTTGTGGGAATGGGGCTCTGGACACAAAATATGACTTATGAGGAACTACATCGTGCTCTTTAGAGACTTCATCAGTCTCAACAACTACTAGCTCAAAAGGGTGAACTACAGTATGTTCACTATCAGACATAGTTACCTTGTTGTCTACCACTTTAGCATTCCTAAGGGTTCTAATTGCATTAAAATGATTTGATGATTTCTCACCATAAGATACTTCATAAACTCCTCTAGGATTAGGTTGGGTCTGACTAGGAAACCTACCTTTTTCTATTTTTCTCAAAGACTCAGCGATTTGACCAACCTGGGTTCGTGAATCATTAATAGCCTGAGAGTTAGCCTGGATCATCTTTTTATTGTCTTCTAAATTTTGCTCAACCGATTGTTGAAACTCTGTAAAGTTCTGAGTTAATGAGGCGACAGATTCTGCTAAACTCATGATCGTCTTATCTATCGGATTATGAACTTGTACCGGTCTAGAAGGATTCTTAGTATAACAAAAACTTGGGGGAACCTTAGAATTACTAGACTGACCTTAACTTTGGCCCTTAGACTAATAAAGGTTAGGATGGTTTCTCCAACCAGGGTTATAGGTTTCTGAATAAGGGTAAAACTTCTGATGATTATCAAATCTAGTGTTATTATAGAGAGCATGGGATTGCTCTTCAACAGTATGTCCTTCCCAAAATGGTTTGGGATCAATTTCACAACTAGATTGACTCAATTCTAAAGCTTCCAACCTTTTTGATATAACTGCTATTTTGGCATCTGATTCAAAAGATCTTTCTACCTTATTGATATTTCCTCTATTTAGAAGAATTGTTTTCTAGAGCTCCCTACTGTTTTCCCACTGCTTGTTTTTTTCGACGATTTCATTCAAAAATGTCATTGCACCATCGACAGTTTGATTTTCAAACCCACCTATGCATAAAGACTCAACCATGGTTGTTGTTGAATAACCTAAACCCTCATAGAGGATCTAAACTAGCTTTATTTTTTATAAACCATGATAAGGACATTATGATAATAATTCATTGAACCTTTTCAAATACCTATATAAAGATTCTCCCTCTTGTTGAGCAAATGTGCAAATCTGCTGCCTAATAGATGATGTTTTGTGCCTAGGGAAAAACTTCTGGAAAAAGGCAGATGTAAGTTGTTCATAGGTTTCAATGGACTCAGAAGTCAAACTATATAGCCAATATTTGGCTTTGTCTCTTAGTGAAAAAGGAAATAGTATAAGTTTCAATGCTTTATCATTTAGGTTCTTGATCCTTATGGTACTACATATTTCCTCAAAATCCATAACATGGAAATAGGGGTTTTCTTTTTCTTTCCCTAAGAAGTTTGGGAGCATCTGTATGGTCTCATGTTTCAACTCATAGTTTGCTTCAGTTTCAGCTAACTTGATACATGATGGATGAGAAGTCCTAGTCGGATTCAACAAAGCTTTTAAAGTTGCCATTGCTGGAGCTATCAAAGGACTAGAAGTAACTTCTTCACATAGTGTCAAGTTCTCAAAATTGAAATTTCCAAAAACAGGCCCCTCAAAAGAAGAGTTTTCGAGGTCCTCGTTTCCCGAGACATAACTACTAGGTTTTTCACTAATCAAACGACCTAGAGTGTCTCTTTTCCAAGCCCGCTCAGTGAGGATTTCAAGCGGTCTTGGCATACACTAAAAAACACAAATCAAACCTATTGAATCTAGAAAACAAAAAACATGATGGTTGCACTTAGATTGTTTCTAGACCAACTTCTATTCTTTCAACTAGTTACAGTTTTAGCAAACCTCTTAGAATGATCCGAATTACATTAAGTCGAACAGAAACATGATAAGCTCTATAAAGCTTTGATAACCCTGTCTTTTTGGGTTACAAGGCGGCTCTAATCAACTTAAAATAATATTCCTAAACTTCAAGTTAGGCTAACAAAGTAACCAATACATTCCTTATGAACGAGTTTCCTGTAAGCTCGTTACCCTATCGGTCTCTTTCTATTCAAAATTTCAAGGTTTAGGTTCGCGTTTGGTAACGTTTTCCTAAAACGGGCAAGAAGGAAACAGTGATGAAATCCGAGTCCTTATCTTGTATGGCCAGTTCTTGCCCTTTACTAGAAAAGTAAATCCGTATTCAGTTCCTCAACATATATGCATACGAAGGAATACAGTAAACCCACTTGCAGGGGATTCATGGGTTGATCGAGTCTTACCTCCCGTACCAGACGTCAATGAATCGGTTGTAGTCGACTCGGGCCACCGACTCCTATGTCAGTGTACGAACCTGAGGGGCTGAGACAATATCGTAATTGTCGTCCTTCCCAGTTGCAGTTTATATTTAAATTACCGTTCCTTAGGGTTTAAAATAATAATAATGTCCAAAGTTCCAAAATAAAGTCCAAAAGTGTCCAAAAATAAAAAAAAAAATTACAGGAATAATCAAAGATTTCCTAATACAGTTTTCTAAAAAGAGAAACAAATAAAAATAAAATCGAAAAAAATAAAATTCTTTGTCTTCTTTTACGTTCTTTTAGATTTAGCTTTAACTCCAAGTCTTTAATCACTAAAGTATTTGGCTCAATTTCCTTTCAATACGAAATCTAAAACCTGTAGCAAAAAGAGAAATACCCAAAGAAATGTAAAATAGAACAAAAAAAAAATAATACTAAAAAAAAAAAAACTAAAATAAATCTAAAACTCTAAACGTAAAGACAAGTCCGCGGTAAACTTGTAAAGAGTTCAATACTCTAAATGATTGATATGGTTTTTTATATAGTGGTTAAAAGTTCAATACTCAGACTTGTAAAGATTCAATTTTTATACCTAATTTTTAATACTTAAAAGTAAACAGATTAAAGTAAAATTGATTTCAAATTATGGGAAGGAATGAGACTAAGGATTCCACCATTAGCCAATTTTTCAAGTGATAAAAATCTTGCAACTCATAAGTTCAATCTATTCAAAATATTGCCAAAGTTTGATTTTCAAAATAATAGTTATAAATCGAAAGCATGAGACATCAAAAGCTCTAAACTCAGCATGACCCATCAAAAGAAAACACAACTAATTGATAAAAACCAATTTTTTCTAAATTTAATTCAAATCAAATAATAGTAAAAGAATCGCACAAAAATAATAAAATAAGAATTACCACTTTACTATTGGAAAAATAGCTTCCTCCGTCGCCCCAGTGATGGTGATTAGCTCATCATGTTGGAAACACTCTCAAAATAGTTGTTCATAGCTCAAAAAGTATTTACAATGAAGAAATAATAATAACACAAAAGATTTGATACGCTTATAAGCGTTACAGACTGTGTTCTTTGTATGGATGAAGAGAAAATAAGACGGCAACAATAAAGAACGGACTCTGGCCGCTTCAGGATTATAAAGGAATAAGCAACGACTTCAGCGACAGTTTTCTGGAGCCTTATGTTCTTCGTCTCTTCTTCACCAACAAAATTTTTATTTTCTTCCTGAAATTTTCTCCACGTCTCTGCCTTGATTTTTCTTCGATCCTTTTGTTATTTATAGGCTTGGGGAACCCTAATACATCATCCTTAATCGATAAAGACTCTCATCTTCATCCAAATCCAACTCCAAATCTTTGTTAATCCGATTCAGGGACGAACTCCCTTTTCCGACTGTGACACGACTTTGCAGCCATTTTTTCCGGGTGAAACACCTCTTCTGACGTGTGTTTAATCTTGTTTTTATTGTCTTTTCACTTGTCTAACTCGCAATCACTTCCGATCCCTTAAAATTCGTTCCAAATCAACACAGTAAACTTTCTTCACGTTACCAAATTTGCCTGCCATTTTCCTGAATTTGAATGAAGGGTGCCCCCAATCCAACTGGTGGGTGCCCTTATCACTTTTTCTGAGTGCCTTTAGTAATTATCATATGTGCCTTTGTCACTTTTTGAGCCGATTTTTCCACAAATATTTATTTCTCAAAAATACCTACAAAGACATCAAAACCCATAACAAGTACAAAATCGAACATTATCCAAATAGATAATCGAGCACAATTTAGACACGAAAATGTGTTTATCAATGATGCCCAACTGAATTACACCACCACTGAGAAGGAATTATTACCCATTGTTTTTTCCTTAGACAAGTTTATATCCTATCTTTTAGGTTCTAAGGTCATAGTCTTTACTGATCATGCTGCTTTGAAGTATCTTCTTTTCAAAGAAGGATACTAAACCTAGATTGTTAGATGGATCATTTTGTTATAAAAATTCTATCTAGAAATTAGAGGCGAAAAGGGTGCAGAAAATGTAGTAGCAGACCACTTGTCTAGGCTTGTTGTTGATTCCCAAGATGATTCTCCTCCTGCAAGAGATAGTTTTCCTGGTGAACAACTTTTCTTTGTTTCCCAATTACCTTGGTTTGCGAATATAATGAATTATCTTGTTACTGGTTGAATGTCTAAACATTGGGGTAGACAAGATCGTTCTAGGTTTTTAGCTGAGGTAAAGTATATCTTCTGGGACGATCCTTATTTGTTCAAGTATTGTCCATACCAGATTATTAGGAGATGTATACTTGAGAGTGACCAGTCCAGTATTATTTCCTTTTGTCACGATTATGCTTGTGGAGGTCACTTTAGTGCTAAAAAGACTTTTGCTAAGATATTGCAGTGTGTATTTTACTGGTTTTCATTATTTAAAGACACCCACAATTATTGTATTGTTTGTGAGCGTTGCCAGAAGTTAAGAACCATTTCACGTACAAATATAATGCCTTTGAACCTACTTTAGTTATTGAAGTATTTGATGTGTAGGGCATTGATTTTATGGGTCCATTTCCTAATTCTTTTGATAATATTTACATATTTTTCACTGTAGACTATGTCTCTAAATGGGTTGAGGCGGTTTCGTGTAAAACGAACAACCACAAGGTTGTGGTCCAGTTTTTGAATAACATATTTGTACATTTTGGTACACCGCGAGCTATAATTAGTGATGGAGGGTCACACTTTTGTAATCGACCGTTTAAACTTTTAATGAAAAAATATGGTATTACCCACGAAGTAGCTACCCCATATCACCCACAGACTAGTGGTCAGGTAGAGGCTTCCAACAAGGGAAAAAACGTATTTAAAAAAAAACAATTAATCCTAATCGGAAAGACTGGTCATTGAGGCTTACTGATGCCTTATGGGCTTACCGTACTGCGTTTAAGACCCCCATTGGAATGTCACCTTATCGGCTTGTATTTGGCAGGGATTGTCACCTTCCTGTTGAGTTAGAACATAGAGCATATTGGGCTGTAAAGCAGTTTAATTTTTCACTTGACAAGGTAGGAGCTCACAGAAAACTCCAACTCAATGAGTTGGAAGAGATTCATAGAGATGCATACGATAGTTCTAAGGAGTATAAGAACAAAATGAAACTTGTGCATGATATAAATATTTTAAGAAAGTTATTTCTCCAGGTCAAAAAGTTCTTCTGTATGATACTCGTTTGCATCTATTCCCCAGAAAGTTACGCTCTCGGTGGACCGTTCCTTTTGTGGTCCGCACTGTTTTTCCTCACGGGGCTATTGAAATTGAGACTCAATATGGTAAAAGTACTTTCAAAGTTAGCGTTCAGAGATTGAAACCATTTTTAGAGCCTTTTCCTGCAGGTGATGTTGAGGAGGTCCCTCTGGAGGACCCTGCTTACCTTGATTAACGATCAAGGCTGTTGTTGTAAATTAATAGGTTTCGTAGGTTTTTATTTTTATTTTTTTTCTTATTCTTCGAAGAAGGATTGTTACGCTTCACTCAGGTACTATCTTTATGACTTATCTCTTTATTCCTCTTGTTACCTATATTTTTGGTACTGCTCTTTAATTTGAAACATTGAGGACAATGTTAGATTTAAGTTTGGGGGTAAGGGATAAACTTTTAGTGCAATAATAAAAACTTCAAAATTTAGAAACTTGTGAATTCAGGATGACACTGACCATTCTAAGTAGATGGAAACAGACCTCTTAGCTATAGGAGTTGAGGGACCCAACTAAAGGGTCTATTCATAATAGGACAGAGCTAAGGTGTTAGGAATAACATGATATTCGTCACCGCATCTCAGAGTCGTCACCATGTCACGTTCTGTTTTTATTTTGTAATTTCTTGTGTTTTTCTAAGTGATTTGGTGGGGCACCAGCATCGCCTTGTTATCAGTGTTGGGATGAAGCAGAATGATTGAGATCAAGCCCCGTTATTTTATTTGAACTTGACAAAAAGAATGACACTTGGATATCAATATGTGTGTCTTCTCCATGTCTCCATCGCCTAAGCAATCGTGGAACGCAGGATCCATGAGACTATTATGTAATATGCTGACAAGGAGCATGCGCTTAGATTCAAAAGATCTAATCATGTGGTCGAGAAAGAAAAAATAATAATAATAAAAGTAAAATAATAATAATTATATAAATCAACCGCTGGGGCCTTTGTATATACCAGCTGAGTCGATATTAGTATAAGGATAAAGACCAATGGGAGCGTATCCCAATCCATTAGAATTCATCCTAGCACTGACCTTCATACAGATGCGGGAAACACCGTTCACCTTAGTCAACATGTGCGAACTTCATCTCCATATCCATCTTATAAATCTATTCATGTGATTGAACTTTGATAGATTCCGAGTATTGTGGTCCATTGTACGACTTTCTGAGTAGTGCTGTATATTCTTATATATGAATTTTAGTACACTTGAATAAAAACTCGTGTACAACAATTGGATTCAAAACAGGGTAATTCCTTTCATAGTAAAAGAATTTTGTAGCCAACTAAATAGCATGTTTAGTGTCTACCCTCAATCGTTCACAAGTAACTAGAGTTTGGAGTAATGTTTTTGTGAGTATATCTCTTGTAAACCCTCATTAGATAAAAACTCGTCCACTAGGGCCACCTAGGGGTTTAAAGGCTTACTGCACACGCTAAGTGTAATCGTGATGCCTGCGACAGTGAGTTAGGATTTTCTATATTAGATTTGCTCGAGGAATATCAAATAATAAGTCTGGGGGTATTTGATAAACACATTTTTGTATCTGTTTTGTCTCAATTCTCAATTTTGATGGAACTCCATTTTGTACAAATATTGTGTTCTTATGTATTTGTAGATGTTTTTGGGAAATAAATTTCTTGGAAAAATCGGCTAGAAAAATTACTAAAGGCACCGGAAAATTGTTAAAGGCACCCAAGGACGAGTGCTAAAAGCACCCAAAATGGATAGGGGGACTCCATATTCTTCACTAGAGAAGTAGAATTTTGACGGGAAAAACAAACTTTAAAAATTCAGTTTTTCAGGATTGAATTTGGGAAGGATTTGGTAAGCTTTCTTCGGAGTTTTGGAATTGTATTAGCATGTTAAGACAAACCAGGATTGGTGAATCTTTTAGATTTGAAAAAAAGGTGTGTTACATGGAATGGAAGAAAACAGGACACTGGAAATATTCTCGGGATATTTTTGGAATTTGAGTGAGGTTGCAGAGAGTTTGATTGCGTATAGGATGTGTATCAACATGGTTGGAGTGTGTCTGCTGCAAACAAACGCATGAAAGAGATAAAAACGGGAAATCATTCCCGTGAAAAGAAAAAGATTCTGAAGATATTCTTCATTAAACTCGAGGATTTTTGGAGTCTGGTGGTGTATATATATGTTGTTGGAGTCACAAAAGTGAGGAAAGAGAGTTTGGGAGAGACTAGAGAGGCTACAGAGAATAAATCAAGAGTTGCAGAGAAATTCTGCTGCTGTTGCTGAAGAACACGAAAAACAGAAGATAAGGCAACAGTCCCTTCAACCATTCTGTCATGGTTTCTTCATCCCAACTGCAACGTTTATCTCCAGCTTTGCAACAATTATTTTCATCTTAACAACGTTTATCATCTCTGAAACACTTGCTTTGTAATAATGTGTTTGTAACGCCTATAAACGTTGCAAACTCGTTGTTTTATAATTTTTTCTCTGTTTCATCTTTGTAAGCAATTTTTGAGCCATGAATAAATATTTTTGAGATGTTGTTTACCATGATGAGCTAATAATCACGTAACCAAGGCAATGGAGGAAGCTATTTACGCATGATTGTTTGGGTAATTATTTTATTTTTTCTAGTTTAGTTATATAATTCACTTAATCACTGCTTCTGTAGAGTTTTAAATTGTTTTCATAATCTTCTTAATTATTTGTGATTCAATTTGATAGGTTATACTTTGTTAAATCAGTTGATAATCTATGCTTAATGAGTACAAAAAATATTTGAGAATATGTCTGATTGTTAGTGAATTCAGAAATAAAAAGACTTAAAAGTTGACTAGGGTTTTGAAATATTTATAACATCATCCAATCACGTGTAGTAGTGGAATCCAGTGTCTTGGTTAATTTTAAAATCTTGAAATCAATTTTTCATTTAAGTTTTGTTATTTCTAGTTTAGTTTTAATTCTTAAGTCTAAAATCAAAATTTTCACAAGTTCTAAAACAAACCCTTTCTTACCACTTTTACAACACATCAAATATATATGGTAGTTTACATTGTTTAAAGTATCAAAAAAACCACGACAATTAATAATGTATAACATTTTTTTATTTTTAAACCAAGTCGACAAGTTGGATGTGGAAAAAATTAAATTTCTTCAGTAACATGATCCATACTTCCTCACTTTATCAATGCTTGCCTACATGTTTCAACTGTTCCAATAATCGATTTTGTTGTATCTTTATCTTCACGCCAAATGTTTTTTTAGTTTTGACTTAGATAAGAATTGGACTTAGAGAAAATGAATTCATTTTAACACAAAAAGAAGAAGTTAGAAGATGGGAGCACAACTCTTGGACACAATTTTTTGGAGAATTTACGGCTAGAAAAAATACCCCAAAACCAAACCGTAAAACAAGTAAGATTGCAACAACAAGTTCCAGGAGAATCTACGGCTATGTTGGACCTAACCGTAAGAAACCAGATCAATAGGGCTATCTAGCAGCCGAACCTAAAGTGCAAGATAACAACATATAATTTTTTTTTATTTTTGATATGACTTGAGTATCAAAGAAATAACTATGGATAATAATATATTAGAGTTAATATGTGTATACGAACGTCGATCCGTGCATACACTAGGTGTAAATTCACTGGATGCCAGGATGGAGCGTGGATGTGGATATCAAACTTTAAATCTCCTGTGTTTGAGCGGATACGGATGATGTTAAAACCGAACCAATTCCGAGGATGCTCACCCTACTTAATATTATACATTGTGTTGGGCCGTTTATTTCAGAACTTCATTCGTGTTCTCTCACTAAACAAAACATTGGCCCATTTGTTTTTTTTACTATCTCGTCAAATGGGATCTGCGGCAACAGGCTTGTAATTTGGGTTCGGGAAGTGGGATCTGCGGCAACAGGCTTGTAATTAGGGTTTGGGAAAGTGTTGACCCTAAACCTATATAAAAAGAGGCGCCTCTCATCTCTCAAACCATTCTTTTCTTTATTTCCTATTTTTCACTCCGTAGTTAGGGTTTCTGATTCAACATCTTCTTCATCTAATCTTTTTGATTTTTGTCAAATGTTTCTTTGTTAGATATATTTGAATTTTAGATCTGCACGTCGCACCCCGGGCTTCTCTGAAAATATTTCAATGACGAAGAAAGCCCCAATGCTCGTGCTAAAGCTGCGCCATTTAGTGTTGCAGGTTTGCTTTGATTCCAACAGCTTATTTGTGTCAAAATAATGGCTAAATCTCATATTTTTACTGCAATTTTAGATTAATGTTGCCTCTCCACACCTTTGAGCTTACTAATCAAATAATCTACTTAGATTTGCTCAGTCATAGAGGCAAATATGAAAATCGGTCTGGTTACACGTGGGGGTTTACTTATATCGATGGTTTTACCTCTAAAAACTCTGGCTACATTTTCAACTATTGAATCTAAATTTGTGATAGATTAGGAATATATGTATTATTGGCAATGATTACAAAATACCCGCGCTTCTGAGAGTGATCTATGAAGCTAAAACGGTAAAATGGTTGAATTTCTTGATATGAGCCATTTTTGATAGATGAAATTATATAGGGTTAGATATTTTATTCAGTTATGTGATAGAATTAGTTGTGAAATTCGGCAGTGAAGATCATTTCACAGCTTTATGCCAGTTCATATTTTTGATGTATTTATGAATTTTTTATAAAGATTGATGAGTTGAATTAGTATGTTAATTGAGAAGCTTATGATGATGTTATCCAGTTAGTTGAGATGTAGTGGAACTGAGACCTTGTTTACAGGGAGAACCCCTTGCGGAAACTATATTCATATGACAATAATGGATCTAACTGAGGCATTATAGCATTTTTTCTACTGGTTCAGCCTATTGCCTTTTGAGTTTTAACTATTCTCCATGTCGGGTTAACTGGTGTGTTCGGATAACTGGTAGACATGAAGACTGAAAAAACTCATAGAGTGTGTGTTGTCTATCAGCTTCTTCTATCGTATTTAACGAGACAGGAGTTAAATAACAGCACTACATTTTTTTAGTCAAAATTCTTGACTACAAAGTTTAATTTAATTTTGGCGTTTCACTAAGGATGTATTTTGTTATGCATTGGTTGTTAATGGCTATGCAATTCAAAGATCTAGATTCTTGGCTCTTGAAAGCACCACTGCAAGCGTTCTAGTGTATGAGTGAAGAAATTGCATTTGCACGTAGAGGAGTTATTCCAATTGTTGGACACACTCACACAGGAGAACATCAAATATTCATCTTTTTGATTAGATTTTTCAGTGTAGAAATCAAGCAATTCAAAACTTTTGTTTAATGTCCCTGAGCCCTATACTTATGATATTCCGAATGTAAATGTTTTTGTAATGGCTTTAATATTGAAAATTAAGAATTGTTATTCTAAATTTTATTAACATTGCCATCATTTCACTTGCCTTTATTGCATGTTGCACCCCGGGCTTCTCTAAAATATAAGCTGACGAAGAAAGCCCCAATGCTAATGCTAAATTTTTGCTGTTTAGTGTTGCAGGTTTGCTTAGTTTACTACTGCTTATTTGTGTCAAACTAATAGCTACATTAAAAATTTGTTAAGTTTGTTTTATGATCTACCATTATATTTCTATTTAGTTTTTATCTTTTCTAAATCTGTTCTAACTTTCAGAGTTGAGTTCAAATCTTTGAAAACTAATGTTCTCAAATTTTTTTGTAACATGAGACTCGTTTTTACAAGTCCATCACAGCAAAGTAGATAGCCTCAAAGGCAGTGTTTAACTTTGGATTTTAGTGGACTCAGATCAGACTTATTTCTCTTTTTTGCTATTCTATGCATCACCAGTCCGTGGAGTTGCATGCAGTTAAAGATGAATACATCATATATAATTTAGATTTTCGTTTCTCAGTATATGTCCTGAGTAGTAAAATGCGTTAATTTTGTCTGTTGGCTGAAAGGAAGTTTTGGTTAGGATGAATTGGAAAGGAAGTTTTGGTGAATTAGTTGTATTACATGTGGCTTCTAACGTTCTTTCAAGGACGGTGCCTTAAATTTGCTTTCATGCAATATACTTGTATGCTTTTTGAAGGACGTTGCCGGTGGTTCCTTATGAGCCGTCCTGACAAATGAATTGTTAATTAGCAGCTTCCTGACAGCTTCCTGACAAATGCGTCATGCGAATGAGTGCGGCGCTGAATGATTAGTGTTTTGGTCCCATTTCAAATTTGCAATGTTATTTTCCTTATGGGTTGGCTTCATAATTTCAAATCTACTGAATCGGTTTCATAATTCTCAAATCTACATTAGATTATTAATGAAATCAAATCTACATTATTAATGGTAGTGAATTTGAGTGCCACCAAAAACTAATTAGGAACTGCTAATAAAATAAAATAAAGTCATTTTGAAGTAATCTCAAGACATTCTTTATCCATCTATTTTGATGGTTAATCTATCCTTGTTTAATTAGTTGATTAATTAATTAATTAATTTGGTTAATCTATTGAGCTAATTTTTTCAAATTTGTTTCTCGAAAATACCTACAAAGATATAAAGATCAATAATAAGTACAAAATCGAACACTGAAAATAGATAATCGAGCACAATTTAGACACAAAAATATGTATATCAAATGCTCCCAAACTTACTATGTGCTAGTCCTCGAGCAAATCTAATCTAGAAAATAAAATCCTAACTCATTTTCGCAGGAATCGCGAGTACATTTAACATATGTAATAAGACTTTAAACCCATAGGTGTCCCTATCAGACGAGTTTTGTCTCGTGAGGGTTTACAAGAGGTATACCTACAAAACTTTTATTCCATATTCTAGTTACTCGTGAACAAGATGTACACGAGGTTTTTTTTTTTACTCAAGCAAACTAAAATTAATATATAAGAAAACAAATCTCTACTTAGGTAGTCGTTCAACCACGATACTCAGAATCTATCAAAGTTCAATCACATGAAAAGATTTAGAAGATGGATGTGAACAAAATGAAGTTTACACGTGTTGACTAAGGTGAACGGTATTTCCCATATCTGTCTGAAGGTCAAAACCAGGATGAATCCTAATGGATTGAGATATGCTCTTACTGGTCTTAATATTCATATTAATATCGATTCAACAGTTTTCTGGATCCTTATGTTTTTCGTCTCTCTTTCACCAGCATAAATTTTCTGTTCTTCCTGAAATTTTCTCCACGTCTCTGCCTTGATTTTTCTTCGATCATTTTGCTATTTATAGGCTTGGGGAACCCTGATACATCATCCTTAATGGATAAGGACTCTCATCTTCATCCAAATCCAACTCCGAATCTTTGTTAATCTGATTCAGGGATGAACTCCCTTTTCCGACTGTGACACGACTTTGCAGCCAGTTTTCCGGGTGAAACACCTCTTTTGACGTGTGTTTAATCTTGTTTTTACTGTCTCTTCACTTGGCTAACTCACAATCACTTCTGAATCCCTTAAAATTTGTTCCAAATCAACACAATAAACTTTCTTCACGTAACCAAAATTTCCCGCCATTTTCCTGAATTTGAATGAAGGGTGCCCCCAATCCAACTGGTAGATCCCTTATCACTTTTGTTGGGTTTCTTTAGTAATTTTCCTGGGTGCCTTTATCACTTTTTGAGCCAATTTTTCCACATATATTTATTTCTCCAAGATATGGTGAAAACTATCATGTTATTTCTAACACCTGAACTATGTCCTTTTATGAATACACCATTTAACTGGGAACACCAATTCCTATAGAAAAAGAGATAAATTTCCATCTACCTAGAATGGTTAGTGTCATCCTGAATTGTTCACAAGTTTCTAGACTTTGGAGTTTCATATTTCATTAAAAGTTTCTCCTTTACCCCAAAACTTAAATCAAATGTGTCCTTAATGTTTCTAAAAATGAATGATTAAAAGCATGAACAAGGAAAAACTGTTACCAATCAAAGGAAAGGAGTTAAGGAAAGATACTACCGTGTTGCATGAGCATGTGTTACCTCCCAAGAAGTGATAAGTTTAAAGTCTTCAGCCAGACTAAGAAAGAATTAGTCACCTCATAAAATCATATAGCAATAGTCGAAACAATTGTGGGTCATCTGAATCAAATAGCGCTATCACAAATAAGAGGAAACTGTAACAGGCTAAGAAAATGAACAAACCGAGCACACCCTTATCTAGTTTTTTGTTTAAGACAACTACTTCTAGTTGTGGTTCAGGTTCAGGCTCTAAAAAAGGGTCTAGATAAAATATTTTCATGGGCTGGATTTCCTCGTAGGCAGGATCAAAAGAATCAGGTTATAGAGTCTAGAAGCACATAATAATAGCCTAAATAATTGTGGATCCTCAAAGTCAATCAGATTTGACTCACACAATTTACTGATATGAAGGTGGTCATTCTTAAACAAATGTGTCGATTCTAATTCTCTAAAGTAATTAGGCTTAGTTTTGAAACTTAATAACCGACACATTTACGTTCCCACATATGGAAGAAAATATTTTGGTGGAAAAAAAAAGTCAATCTTAGTATTTTCTCCTAGGTAAACCACATCGACCATATGATGGGTTTCTAACAACTGAACTTCTTTCTGGACATCACCAGGCTCAGGAAATATAGTTTGAAGATAGTCTCTTAATATGGTAGAGGTGCAAATGTCAAGTCCCAAGTTAGGGACTTTAAGTAGGGATACTTGACAATCACAAGAATCATCGGTACGCCCTAACTCTCAGATGGACTAAAAACTATTGGTTGGATTATAGAGTCCTTAAGGTCAGAACTACACTAAGCTTCCTTTATATAAGGAAATAAGGTAGAATTATAAACTGGTAGAAGTTTAAACTTAGCTTTCCATATATTAGAAGTGTCCATCAAAGGTGCAAAATCTAACAAAGTATTCACCTCATTAATAACACTATCATCGTCAACATCAAATCTAAAGTGGGCTATGCATTTCTCTAATGGATCTTCTAACAAAGTGTCCTTCCCAAAATGGCTTGGGATCAATTCCACAACTAGATTGACTCAATTCTAAAGCTTCTAACCTTTTTGATATAGCTGCTATTTTGGCATCTGATTCAAAAGATCCTTCTACCCTATTGACATTTCCTCTATTTAGAAGAATTGTTTTCTAGATCTCCCTACTGTTTTCCCACTGCTTGTTTTTTTCGACGATTTCATTCAAAAATGTCATCGCACCACCGACAGTTTGATTTTCAAACCCACATGTGCATAAAGACTCAACCATGATTGTTGTCGAATAATCTAAACCCTCGTAGAGGATCTAAACTAGCTTTATTTTTTCTAAACCATGATGAGGACATTATGATAATAATTCATTGAACCTTTTCAAATACCTATATAAAGATTCTCCCTCTTGTTGAGAAAATGTGCAAATCTGCTGCCTAATAGATGATGTTTTGTGCCTAGGGAAAAACTTCTGGAAAAAGGCAGATGTAAGTTGTTCATAGGTTTCAATGGACTCAGAAGTCAAACTATATAGCCAATATTTGGCTTTGTCTCTTAGTGAAAAAGGAAATAGTCTAAGTTTCAATGCTTCATCATTTAGGTCCTTGATCCTTATGGTACTACATATTTCCTCAAAATCCATAACGTGGAAATAGGGGTTTTCATTTTCTTTCCCTAAGAAGTTTGGGAGCATCTGTATGGTCTCATGTTTCAACTCATAGTTTGCTTCAGTTTCAGCTAACTTGATACATGATGGACGAGAAGTCCTAGTCGGGTTTAACAAAGCTTTTAAAGTTGCCATTACTAGAGCTATCAAAGGACTAGAAGTAACTTCTTCACATAGTGTCAAGTTCTCAAAATTGAAATTTCCAAAAACAGGCCCCTCAAAAGAAGAGTTTTCGAGGTCCTCGTTTCCCGAGACATAACTACTAGGTTTTTCACTAATCAAACGACCTAGAGTGTCTCTTTTCCAAGCCCGCTCAGTGATGATTTCAAGCGGTCTTGGCATTCACTAAAAAAAACTAAAAAATAAATCCTAATTGTAACAATCCCAGAATCGGTATATTAACATAACCATTTACTTCCGATTACAGCCAAACTATGAGAATATATTTGAAATTTTCTCGGAATCGGTAGATAAATTTAAGCAATTACTTCCGATTACAACCAAACTCTGACAAAATATTTGAAAATTTTTCAGAATCGGTAGATAAAGTTAAACATTTACTAGTGATTACACTATGGACTTCATGAACTCATAGCTTTCAACAAATATGAATTCTTCTCCTTTTTCCTGATAGTAGTGTGTTTTTGCGAGATCCTCCTACACATGCATAGAAAAAAAAGAACATAATTGATCAAGTTCACTATGTTATTATTGGAAGATCTTAGAACTTAGTTTATGTAAAAGATGCTTACAAATTGTTGGATCGACAAGCCTAAATGGGTGCATTAAAGATGCGTTGTTGTATAGCTAAATAATCATCTATCCCTATTCGAATAAGTTGGTACCTATCGTGAATTTGTTGTAGAGATCTTCGCTTTGGATTTCTATAATCTCGCACATATTTGATGTAGATCCTCCCCCAAAAGGTTTCGGGTGTAACCCTTCCATCTATGACATCTTCACGTAGGGTTTCGTTATACCATGTTTTGGTTATAGAAAAATCTTCAGTTGAGTCAAATGTTGCCATGCTTGTAAGTAGAGGTATGGAGTGAGTTACAAAGAGGAGATGCTTAAATGAGTTTTGTACAGTGTATAAAACTAGGTGTGTGTGGTATTTGGTTGAGAAAAGAGAGGTGTATTTGAAGGATAATTTTAAAAACTAGCCGTTGATTGTACTTTCATTCTAAATAATTGCTCAAATATCATTAGTCATAAAAGAAAACAACAATCGGTAGATAATAGATACCCTAAACTACCGATTATGTAAGATGCCTCAAATTGGAAATGACATTTTTTTTCAAAACTCCTGGACACTAACAATTGGTAGGTTAATTTTTGTATAAACTACCGATTATGTAAGTTGCCCCAAATTGGAAATTGGAATGTTTTCAAAACTCCTGGACACTAACAATCAGTAGTTTAAGTAATTCTTAAACTAACGATTGATGCTGAATGTACACAATCGGGAGCTTGTACGACCCAACCCAACGATTTTTTTTTGAAAACATAGTCGTTGGTAATAAAACACTATAAAAGGAAACTATCCCTTTCAAGGATATTCTCATTCTCACCTATCACTTTCAACCTCAATCTCCCCTATCCCTATCCATTTCAATCTCATTCTCATTCTCACATTTGATTTTGAAGCACTAAATATGGCTCTTCAATACACTAATGATGAAGATGTGGCCATTATTAGATCGTGTGCAGCGATTATGTCGCACGAGTACGAAACTACATATTGGAACAACAACCGAGGCGTTAATGAAAATTGGATGACGCAACAGTCCACCGATTCTTGGTGGAACCGTTTGTTTCAGATTTTTGTCGCCTTAAACGGAAATGAATTTCAGAGAACGCCCAGAGGCATTAGGACAAGGTATGAGGAGTTGTTCGAACAATTGGAACACTTGAAAGAGGAAATGAGATTGAGATTCCGAGCTCGCCCCACCGAATCGCCTGTGGCAAGAGTAAGTGTTTTAGGTTAATAAGTCGTTCATTAAAAAGAGTTTTCAAACATTCAAACTTATATTGATTTGTGTTTTTCAGTGGGTGATGGCTCTCCAGCAATATGAAAATAAGCATGAGGAGGAGTTTATGCATGAGGATTGCTATCGGATTTTGGAAGAACTTCCCTTGTTCGGTTTCAACCTATATGCTTAAGTGTATTTCATTTCCTGTAATGTTACGCTCTGTATGCCTTTTAGATTCAATGAAATGATTTTACGTACAACTTTTTTATAAAAACAATTATCTAATCGAATCACATTGTTCACAAAGTATATTAAACTCACCCAATTATACATAATCGGTAGTTAAAAAATCAACTTAACTACCGACTGCGCATAATCGGTAGCTCGGGCTCTACATAACTACCGATTGTTCATATGAACACACTACAATCGGTAGTTACATAAAAATAATAATTTCCGATTATGTGTACATTTGCATCCAGTAGAATAATCGGTAGTTATGTGTAAAAATAACTACCATTGTGTTGGATGTTTTTGAGTATCACTAACTTGCTAAATCGAAAGTTTAACCCTATACGAAACTACCGATTACCACTAAATTTTTGTCCAGTAATACAGTCAGTAGTTTATGACTAAACATAACTCCCGATTCTGCATGAAGTTCATGGACAATGAAGAACAACACAATAATCGGTAGTTAACACAAACACGAAACTACCCATTATAACATGTTAGATTTTAGGTTTAGAGTTTCAAACTTTTATTAGTGAAAGGTTTTGTGGTAATTATTTGATAAATAAAAGGGTATTTAGTATTTTTATATACCCTAGGTCACCCTTTAGCCACACCCATTGGATTGCTTTAAAAAAGTAGCCCCTAATTAGTTTTTGGTGGCCCTCAAATTCGCCAGGTTATTGATAACCAAAAATTTAAAGTCGAATCATCCAATATTGTGCCTAATAGAATGCATACCGAATACAATGGGTAGGTTTGTGACTTTTTTGTTTACACGTTGCCTTGGCTACATTGGATTCTTCGCCTCCCAAGATCGGGCAAAGCGTATGACCAGGTAGATTGGGATTGTTCCTGTTATCTCAGCTACATTGGCTTCTTTGCCTCCCAAGATCGGGCAAAGCGTATGACCAGATAGATTGGGATTGTCCGTGTTATCTCAAGCACGCCACGATCAGTGTTGGCATCATTTTGACCTATATACGTATAACCTAATCCTGAGTGTGTTACAATTTCTATTTGGGATTTTTAATAAAATGACAGACTATTAACAAACGATATAATAAAATGCCTCCGTTTTTTTGAACTTTAATAAAATGCCCCAACCGTTAGTAATTCCGTCAGGGCCCACCAATTTGGTAAAATATCGTTTACTTAGTCAATATATCGTCTGACGAGATGATACTTTGATGGGCGCAATTACAAAGTTACCCTTTAAACCGTCCACCCGTTAGATTCTTTACACCAGATTGTTACACGTGTTTAAAAGCAATCTCGTCCGTCTGTTGGTCATTACACGCTCTTAAAGGACAAAAAAACTCGCCTTCTTTGTTTTCCTCCGCCTCCTCCTCTTTTCCATTTCTCTGCTTCTTTCCACCTCATTCTCTTCTTCCATTTTCTCTGCAAATCAAGCAGAATAACCAACAACATCATCAAGACCAATCTTAAAATTAAACAATAGTGTTTGGATCAAAGTTATAACCCTAACTAAGAAGATGAAGAACAAAAAGAGGGGTAACCCTATTGTTTAATTTTAACAGTAGTTAATTTCGTATGATTAGGTTTTTTTCTTTCTTTATGAAATTAGAGTTTTGTTTGTTTTTTAAAATTAGGGTTTTTTTTTTGTTTTCTATTAGTTTTTTTTTTTTACTTTCTGAAATTAGGGTTTTGTTCGTATGATGAATTCCGTTAGGTTCTTATGATTAGTTTACTGGGTTCGTATGATTTCATATGATGGGTTCGTATGATTTCGTATGATGAATTTCGTATGGTAATTACATTTGTTATAATTCATTGTTCAAATCCTGTTGCTGGTGATGATGATGGTGTTGGAAGAATTTCTAGTTCTCATCATTTACAATATACTACTGCCAGGGTTCAGTGTGTTGCCAGTATTCCGTTAGTGTGATTATGGTGATGATATTAGTCGGTGTTGCCAGTATTGCGTCTACTAATCTGCTTGGAAGCATGATCTCTTTTTCTTTTAGTTTTGCCAGAGGTGATAGTTGTTAATCAACTTGTTAATGATCTCTACTAATAAATTAGCTTTGTACAACGTAGCTATGTGGTTGCAGAAGTGTCTCTCTGTATTGGGAAGCCATTTTCTAGTAGTAATTAGTTTATCGTTTTTGCTTTTCTCTTTGCCTTTGCTAAGTTTGTATTGAAGTGATTATGCATTAACTGTTCTTTCCAAGCATTAATCTTTATGACTTATGTAATTGTTGGATTAAATGGTACTGAAGAAAGCCTCTTAGCTTCTGTGGAAAAGAATGAAGCTGAAATATCACCTTCAACTTTGTATGCTTTGGCTTGTATCTATGAAAATGTTCAATTTATCAAGGACTGGTTTGACTGAACTAATTTTCAAATGGACTTTGTTTGCTTATACAGGGGAAGTTTCACTCCTTCCACCCTGTTTCTACCATTCTTAGTTACCTCACCAAGGCCCTTCTTGTAAGAACCTACAACTCTTATAAGTTTTATGTATCATTTTTTTGTTTTCACCTTGTGAATTGTGAAATAATTGGGTTTAACCTTAAAAACTTTATGCTAGTGGTCTCAACAGTACGAAAATAATGCACTTGTCTTGTACAGTTGGCATGTGGCCACAAAGTGGCTTAATTGGCTTGTTAGGCTTAGGAAGGCTCAACTTCGCCAACAGAAAATGTGCCATTAGTTTATTATACCCTGTCTAATTGGTTATTGCATAAACTTACAAGTGGTATGCTGGTTATATAGTACTGCCTAATAGTAAATGTTCACAGTAGTCGTGTTATGTCGATGTTATGATGCAGGTAATGCTTGTACTACTATATATTTTTGGTTCCTATTTACGCCAGTTGAAGTAGATTATTGATGAAAATTTACAGGTTCCACCCGGTACACCATTGATGAACGCTTTGTCAAAGCAGAGGGCAATGCTGGAGAACATCATGAGAGCATTTGTTGGGTTGCCTCCAGAGAATAACATGATTTTGGAGTACAAATAAATGCTTTGCAACTAGATTTAGAAGTGGTGTGTGTGAAGTATTTTGTGATTGATCCTATTGGAATCACATTGCTCACCTCTTTAGCTGGTTTTAATGTAATTAAGAGGGTTTTAATAGTTAGGGCTTGTTGTTTTAGTTTGTCATCTTCTCCTTAAGGGCCAGCGAGAATTGATGTGGTTTACCTTATGGAAATCTTATGGTCAAGAGTTAAGTTTCAAAAGAGAGGTAATTGAGTTCTTATTTAATGGTTTTCATATGTATGTACTTTTTTACTTTTGTTTTTAGGTGTAATAAAGACAGAATGTTCTCTATTTCTTTGTCTAGTTTTGACAAAGATGATTGGACGTTGTTGTCATATGGTTTGTTATCATTGGACATAGTTGATAAAATCTAATGATTTACTTCCATCATTTTTCAGTTTTCTTCAACATCTTGATTCTTAATAGATTGAGATTTTTAATAAAATGGAATTAGGTTGAAGATGATGAAAAAAGACCACTAATGGTAGCACGTGCTCTGCACAAGCTGTGAGTCACGAATTGAGCACACAATGCCTCATTGTTCTAACTAGGCCACTTTAAAACGATTCAAGGGCTTTAACGTCTTTTCCAATAGTTGATTTAATGCCACCTATGCTCTAACGACCGTTAACCTAAAATTGGATGGAAAAGGTCAAACTACGGGTATTTTATTAATGTTCCAAAAAACAGCGTTTTTTATAAACGAGGTTTTCGTACATTGACATTTTATAAAAATCCCCCTTTTATTTTCTGTGTTTTTTTTCTTCTGGAGATGTTATTCACCAGTCCATTTTATCGCTCTAACAACAATACTCGCTGAATCAGAACGTATCAAAATCTTCTTCCAATGCCATTGTACTGCCCATTTTAGGGCATAAACCACAGCATGGATCTCTACAATATAGCTAGTCATCACTCCAAGGCCAATACATTGTGCACCGAGAACCGCACAATCAGCTCCTACCACTCAGCATCATCTAAACCCTACGTCTTAAAAATAATCAACCCTGCCTACATCTAAAAAATAGTCAACCTTTTTGATCAGCAGTGGGTGTAGGATGAATAGTACACCTACCCTACATCTTGAAAATAATGAATCTTTTTGATCAGCAGTGGGTTTTGGACAAATAGCCTTGAATCAGTACATCTGAGTGATTAATAGAGTGGTGATTAGTCATGAATATCATTGTTTTTTTTTCTTTTGTCTTTCGTAAGAAGAAAATTTCTAGAATAAGAGTAAAATCAAGGATGAGGTGCCCTTCCTTCCCTCCAGAAAAAGGACCGTTACAAACCAAAACAAATATAACATGTCTAACTCCAAAACAAATTAAGAGTACAATTGAGAATGCTAGACAAAGAAATTACAAACAATCCAAGTTAAAGTGGATCAAAGATACTAGCTATTACTTGATTTACACTGGCTTACTTGATTTAATTTGGTAATGTTGGGATTAAATTGGATATTTCTTAGGATTTTGATACGGTCATTTGGGATTTTATAGCTGGGACTTTATAACTGAGGTTTTTCGTAGATACGTTTTTCCGAGGATTGATGTAGATGGATTTAAATATCCTGAACTCTGCTAGAATTAATGTTCTAGTGAATGGTAGCCAATGTAGGTTTTTTTAGTATTTCTGGAGGCTTGAGACAAGGTAATCCTCTTTCACCCTTTATTTTTGTTTTGCTTGAAGATGTTTTGAGTCGTAATATCTCTTAGCTATTTGCTTTTAAGAGAATGGACTCAATGGTGAAAAGAAAGGAAGTGGCATCAACTCATATATTCTTTGCGGATGATATTGTTATTTTTTGCAAAGGAAATTGGCATAGCTTGAAGTCTCTTATGGACGACTTGTTAGGGATGTATTATCGTGCTTCTGGCAAATCAGCGAGTAAAAAGAAGAGCAAGTTTTATTATGGTGGTGGCTCGTATTCTATGGGTAGAGCTATTGTAAATTTTCTTGGTATGGAGAGAGCTTTGTTTCCTGATAGATATTTAGGGGTGCAACTCAAGCCGGATGTAGTCATATATATTCATGTCAGGTTTGTTGTTGAGAAGATTCTAGACAATCTAGCTGGACGGAAGGGTAATCTCTTATATTTTCAGGCGAGGTTAGTTTTGGTTAGGTCAGTAATTTTTAGGTATGTGATTCATTCGATTGCAATTTACGAATGGCCTAGGAAAATGATTGGATCGTGTGAGAGAGCAATAAGGAATTTTATATGGCCTGGGACTCAAAGAATCATAAAGTTATTATCGTGGCTTATGATAGTCTTTGGTAAAGAAGGAGGGCTAGGTATAAAAATATTGTCTGTGATCAATAAAGCAATGCTTATGAAGCTGTAATGGAGTATTAGAAACTCAGACAAGATCTGTGTACGTTTTCTGAAAACAATTTTTTTCAAAGTGAATAGGAAGCTGATTGACTACAAGATTATATCTTTGGTTTTCTCTGGAGTGATGTGGATTAATGGTTTTATGGAGAAGCACACTCGTTTTATTATTGGTAATGGTAGGGGTACCTCTTTATTTTTCGATAACTGATGTGGTGACTTCTAACTAGGAGGTAGGATTTGGTAATCTCTGATGGAAGGAATGATTTCACTGCTACTGTGACTTTGTGAGTGATTTAATGTTGATGGTGCATGGGTTATTCCTGAAAGAGTCCGTGCTATCATGGATGCACATGCGTTGATGATAAAATCTTCCGATAATTGATGATGGGGAGGTCTATAAGCTGGATCAGAAGAGAGTCTTCTCAGTAAAGTCTGCAAAGGCTGTATTGAGAACTATTTATGATTTTGCACCCACTGCTCAGCTTTTCTGGAGATCAGTGGTTCATCCGACTCTTTCAGTGCAGTTTTGGAAAATTTGGATGAAGGATTATTGTGCTACTTAGGATCTAGTAATTATGAAATTTGGCGTTAATATGCCTAATCGTTGCTGCATGTGTTTGGTACATGTAACTTGGAGATGTCGAATAACAAGAAAGATTTGGGCTTGGATCTCCAATATTTTTGATCTTAGGCCTGATTTAGATCTTATGGTTTTCTATAAGGTTGCTAAAGGGAGAAGTAGAATGATTAAAGACTTATGGATAGTTGATAACTTGGCAATTCGTACGGAGCTCTGAAAATTATGTAACAAAGTATATTTTGAAGGCACTGAAGTGAAGTAGTTTTGCTTTAAAAGTAGAGTTTATCAAGTTATCCAGGATAACTCTATTTGTATGAAAGGTTATATGTTTAACTCCTCAGATGATCCGCGTATTCTCAATTATTTCAAAGGTAGACATATATAAGAAGACAAATAACTCTTCGCCTTTGGAGTGTACCTGGTCCCCTTCAGACTATGGTGAATTGAAGATTTTTTGTGATGATACAACTAAGGGTAACCCAGGACAGGTTGGTGCAGGAGTGATTACTGGAGATGCTTTCTGTGCTACCTTGGGGACTCTGTGTGTGGGTTTGGGATGGCAAACAAATTTTATTGCAAAGTTATATGGGTGATTTATGGCCTGGAGTGGGCTAGAAGATGGAATGTGAAATATATTTGTGTTCAATCATATTAGGCTAGTGCAGTTCAATATTTAATGAATGGTGAGTTTCCATGGAGTATGATGCAAAAATGGAGGGTTGTTTGTTCTTTTTATGAGAATATTCGCTATATTCATGCCGTTAGGGAACTCAATTTTACGGCTGATCACTTGACCAAGCGAGCATGTCTACTGGCTGAGGATGTTTCTGAGAGTATTGATGGTAGGCCGAACTTTATTCATTTTGTGGAATGACCTGACAAGTTTTATTTTAGATTCAAATAACTTGTGAAAGTTTTTTGGGGGTTTCTTGGCCCTCTTTCTTTCCTGGTTCTTTTTGCAAGATTTTTGCTTTTTAATATAATTTTTGACATAAAAAAATAGAAAATAAAAAGAATCTAGCTTGTCCTTGTTCTTCCACAGGCTTACATCATTTGAGTCTTCTTTTACCTAGCAAAACTAACCAAGAATGAGAAGGAGTCTCTATATCTCTTCTATAATATTACGATGAACCCTCCTTAGTATGTTAAGATTCCATTCCAATTTCCCATATTATTTAAAACCCTCATGTTTGATACTGAAACATCCATATTGTTGCAAATGGTATAAAGATATGGAAAAGGGTTTTAAGATAAGAATTTACAGCCGATATTTGTTCTCAGAAACGAGTTGACAGATCGTTAAAAACCTCAAATTTACAGTTGGAAGAAAAAAGAGATAAAAGATTACAGATACCACACCATAAGCTGCAACTGTAAAAGGATTTTGACATTTTTGAAACCCACCTAGCGAATCCGGACTATATTTTTCATGTGATAATATATCTCTATAAAGCATCTGTTTCTTCGCCAAATCTCCAAATCCATTTCATAAGGAGAGACTTGTTTAAGAGGCGCATATTTCTTTATCTTTATCCTTAGAGACAGTCATATTTAACCAAATGATATTTATGAGAGTTATCACTATCATTCCAAATAAGTTTCTAAGAATTCTCTCTAGCTTATGATGATTGCTTTAGGATATAAAAATGAATAAAATAAATAGATTGAAAGAGCAAATAAAACTACCTAAATCATGATTAGCTTACCAGCTTTGGTTAGATATTTGTCAGCGGTTATTCACTTCTCCAGGAGACTCGGCCAAGTCCTTAGTCTCCAGCTCAGCACCAAGTCTTCAACTGCATCCTAGTCTTC
>JAJJMC010008078.1:5172184-5203966 GCA_023531435.1 Papaver californicum | reverse complement strand
ACATTCCTTAAATTATGGTTCTAGAGGACATGTAAAAATAAGGAATGAGTGAAATGGACACAAAAAAAAACAAGATAATTATATCCATCATCTTTATATTTATTTCTTTTTTATCCTTTCTGTCTCCAGTTTAAAAAAAAATCACAAAAACATTTATAACTTTCATAATATATGTCCGACTTTAATAAAACTTATATTTTTGAAAAGGATTTTAAATTATCTACAAAACAAGATCCATTGTTGATAGTAAATTCAAAAGTGTTTTTTTTCGAAAGAAAATAGCTAGGATGAAACTGGTTGCATCCTGAATTAAAACAAAATAGAAAAAGTTATTCAAAAAATAGGTTGGATGAAACTGGATGCATCCTGATTTAAACTAAGAAAATAAAAATATTCGAATAATAGCTAGGATGAAACTGGTTGCATTCTATTTTAAAATAAAATTGAAAAAAAAATCGAAAATAGCAATGATGAATCTGGTTGCATCCTAACTTGAATTTTTTTTCATCCATGTTTATACTAGTATGAAACTAGTATCATCATGCTCAAAACACTCTCAAAAAATTGGTACATGACTCAAAAGTGCTTGAGAAGAAAACAAGCTAAAAAGAATAAAACAGGAAATCTGTAACGTTTTTCTGGTGTTACAAATTAACTGTTGTAATGAAGCTGAAGATAAACGTTGCGAAGCTGAAGATAAACGTTGCTGATTGGTTGAAGAAACCGTTGCAGCTGAAGATAAACGTTGCAAAGATGAAGATAAACGTTGTTGATTGGTTAAGAAACCGTTGTAACTGAAGATAAACATTGCAAAGCTGAAGATAAACGTTGCTGATGGGTTGAAGAAACCGTTGCCTTTTCTTTGTTCTTCCCGTCTTCTTCAGCAGCAACAACACATAATTTTTCTGAATTGATTTTTTTCGTTCTTTTTAGCTTCCTGAGCTCGACCCAACCTTCCTAACCTCTTTTGTGACTCAACCAAACCTTGTATTCAATAAAAGTAGCTTGTCTCCATTCAAAGGTTTCGATCCAGTATAATCAAGTGTTTTCCTTGTATTCAATAAAAGTAGTCTTCAGCCTCAAAGTCTTAAATGCTTGGCTATTTTGGAAATATACAACCATCTTATGTCCCACTGAATCATTAGTATTGCACTACTTATTTTCTTGTTTACATGCAACATAGTACGAAGTACAAACCACAATATACAGATAAAACTTTATATGTCTGTAACTAAATGCAATTGTAGGCTAATGGTTTAATATAAACAAGGGTATTTTAGTGATCTAATATAAAATTTAGTTATATATTTTGGATAAATACCCATTTTAGATATTAGGAAAGTATATAAAAGATTCTTGGATATTATAAGAGTATCTAATTTTACTTGTCTTTTAGACCCACAAATAAGATTTTATGGGTTATATAACCAATTAACTATTAAAACAGACCTATCAAGTAATAAAAAAAAAGTTCAATACAACTATATTATTGATAATTATCGGGATCCGAAACCAGGTCGTTAAATAAAGTTTCTCAGTAGTGAAATCATAAAACAATATGTCAAATACTAGATCCAAATAATAATAATAATAGTTCACGTATTGTACGAACAATCAATTTGATATACACAAGATTTAACAAACTTCAGATATGTAAGAAAATTACTTATACAATTATACAAACAAATCATTCATTCTACACATCCAGAAAAACAGAGTAGATCTAGAATAAACTTGTTTTTAAAAAGAAATATTAGTATTCAGGTCTCAACTTGAATCACTCTTCAACCATAGAGATTCAGTGCAATGCTTTTCAAATAAAAAGAACCTAATATATTCGTTGTGTTGTTGTCAGTCATCATCCATAAATTTATGAAATCTGAACTTAAGAAATTGAACCTTATGCAAATCTTCCAATCATGTCTCACCTCAATCACCTTACCGTAGACTTAAACGACTTGATTTTCAATGTCAAAAGAGCTAAACATAAAAATTTGAAATAGAAAACCAGGATTTTCCTCATTCATGATTTCCTAGATTTCTAGACATGTATGTTTTCAAACTAATATATTTGCTTTTAAGATTTTAAAAAAATATTATCAAATCTAGGTAAACATATATATAAAAAGATCATAAAAAATATTAAAAAATTACATATGTTTGTTACAATGACAAGGAATGAATGAATCAACCTCGAATAATAAAAATGAAATCAATTAATCTCGAATTAATTCCAAAATTTTATACGACCCCCCATATTGATGATACTAAGCCTAAACTAAATATCTAGGATACGAAAATTATAAAAAGAATGTGATAGATCAAGTTAAACGAAATAAATAGAAGAATATGCACCTACTTGACCAGTGCAAAAGCAAGTTGTAAATTTTAGCGACATGCAGGGCATATACTTCCATTTTTAAGAGCAAGCAAAGTCCAAATTGGTTAGAAATAATTGATAACACCTGATTTCTACATTGTGAATGAAATGATTTTCTTAGTTTTGAGTTACAGGACAGACACACTTTATATAGCTCTTTCTCTCAACAGTTTCACATAACACACTCGCAATTCACGCACTATATTCACACACTCACAAGTTACAATGCACACACTCTATTCTATTACCCTCTCTCAATATCAAGTGGGCTGTAAAAAGGACAACTTGAGATTGCAAACATGAATAGTCTTGACTGGTGAAACAAGTAGAAACCAGCTCACAGTGAGTGTTTGGCTTGCAGGTGATGGCAAATGATGTCGTTGCAGAAAGAAACATGAGGACAAAGAAGCACTACGTACCAGGATCAGTAGCACATCCAGCAGAATGAAGTGATGCAGAGATTAACCGTAACAGAAGCACCTCATATGGGGTCAAAAACTGAAGATGTATCTCATGTGCAACACCATTAGCATCATAATTTCCAGTAGTACTAGTTGAATTAGAGTATAAGATTTGTTCATGGCAGGAGTGGCAGATTTATAGATTTGGTTTTCTGCACTTAGGATAGAGTTGCTGCATAACTTGAATCAGCACTATTGATTGTATAAGAAGCACACACCATTGGTAGTAGCATCTGATGACCTATGCAAACTGAGTATTATAAATGCAAATAGCAGCCAAACTAGATAAGAGTTGCTGCACTCAGATGCACATATTATCATAAACAAACAAGATATTATAGAGGTGAACAAGTTGACAACCAACTCACTGCATCCAATAAGAACCAAAATATCTGCTCACTGTCACTTTGTTGTAGCATGAGTAGCAGTTTGTGATGACAAAGTACCAAATATTTATCAACTGATTATTCCACCATACACCAAAGAAAATTGAAATTAAATTGCCTTTCACTTATTGATTTTGGACTGAAGGAGCAACAACATCTTCCTGTAATCACCAACAATAGTTGAACTAGCACAGGAATTAACACATAGGATACCTGACCAAAACTTGTATCAGGTGTAACTCTGCTCTTCAATGAAAGCCATAATAACCACATCTCTAGTAAAAACTAACACCAACAAACACATACTAGAAAAAGACATTGTCTTAGCAGTAGATATAAAAGACTAGAACTAGTACCATTACCCATAACAATTCAGTACTAGTAGATATGCTGCAGCAGCCATAGCATTGTATGCCTACACTGCGAGTAACACAAAGTACCAGCCAACACCAGATACACTAATAATGTAGCTGAGATGATCACAACAAAAATAAAAACAAGCAACAAAGAAGACCATCTTGTCTTCTTTGTGCATTATTATTTATATATACAGAACTCCATCTTGCAAATCCATATGGGTGTACCAATGAAATGAGTTGAAGAAGAAACCAAACAGCAATAAGTGAATGACTCACTCACTGCATCTGAAGAGCCTAAAGCAGAAATTGTGAATAGATTCAAGAACTGAATCCATTTATTTGCAACAAAGAAAATAAACCGGCAACAACCACAAGAGTGATTGCCTTCACACACTCATAATGAACTACATTATCCAATCTGAGTTGGAGAAGAAAACCAGTTCCAACTTATCATGCCAAAGAGAACAGGAAACAAAGTTTTATAAGTGAAGAAAGAAATCACTAACTGCATCCAGTATAACCTCCTCAATGTGCATCACGAACACACAAGAACTCCAAGAAATCAAGACAGGAAGAAAGCTAGAACTCAAGCATACATGAATTAACCAAAATCAGATGAAGAAACAGTGAGAAACACTATATTGGAGAACCTAGTGGAGAACCTATTACAGAGTTTGATGAGAAATTTGATGAGAAACACTATATTAACCAAAATCAGATCAAGAAAGGATGATAAAATTGAAAGAATCTGAAAGGGAAGCAGACAACATTACATTGGAGAACCTATTACAGAGTTTTATGAGTAAATAAATCACTCACTACAAATGAACACACTCAACGCCTCATTCTTGACACCAAGATGTTGTGTCAAAAACATGAAGAAGGAATTGAATTGGATGAAGAAAGTGAATTGATTGAAAGAGAGAAAAAAATTGAAAAGAAAATGAAGAGAAAGCGTTGTACACAGAGAATCATGAAATTGAAATCAAAAATTCGAAAGTGAACTTGAACTCACATGATTGAAAAGAACATTGAACATGCTGAGGTTACTCAGTATTACATGAATTAGATGAACAATGCTGGTGATCTTTGTACCAGTCTTACATGTATAAGACACATCAATGCTGAGGTTACTCAATCTTACATGAGTTCAACAACGCCGATGGTTAAACATATGACGAACAAAGCTGATGGGACAGCATCAGACTTACATGTAAAATAAAATCAATGCTGAAATCATTCAATCTAACATGAATTGGATCTGAAAAGATCTGAAGAGAACGAGATTGAATCTCAAACATGAACTAAAATGAAATTGAAACACAAGATCAGTAAAAAAACAGTACCAGAAATCATTTTTGAATGAGCATCAAGAACAATTTGTTGTTGATTTAGATTAGGAAGAAATATTCATGAAACCTAGGATCATAGAACACTAATTGTTGTTCGTATAAGTATTTGATACAGATCTGAGAATATTAAAGCAGCAACATAAGAAGAATTTGTGAAGAAAAAAGAACTTTAGGGCAAACACCCAAGGATCAGAGCTGTTAGGCTATACCGCTCTGATACCATGATAACACCTGATTTATACATTGTGAATGAAATGATTTTCTTAGTTTTGAGTTATAGGACAGACACACTTTATATAGCTTTTTCTCTCAACAGTTTCACATAGCACACTCACAATTCACACACAATTCACACACTCTATTCACACACTCTATTCTATTAATAATTTATGGGAGTTCTCCTTAATAACATATAAGGAAATAGTTCCACTATAGTTTATTTTGAAGATTTTTTTTAGTAGAAAAATTATGAGTAGAGGAAGAGCGAATGGAAGTTTGGAAGAAGATATGAAAAGTAAGCTGGAAAAATAGAGAAGCATATATTCTCAAAATCTATCTCTAGAAGCTGGTGACACTAACGGTTCTCTTAACTAGATTAGATCAGAGAAAGCTTCTAGACTAGAAAGAAAGTGTTTCAAAATCACCATAGAATCATTTGGGAAAAGAAAACTTCTTAAGATTGAAGAAAGTGGCGGAAATGGGCATAAATCTTCGTTAGTTTTTTCTCAAGACTTATACAGATGGTTGTTGAACTTATTGTTAGAAGCTTGCTCTAAATATCCTAAGAAAACAAAGTGGGTTAATAGAGATGGTGGTGATGGTTATCTAGAACAGATCAGAAGCAACAAAGAAGGAATCTATTTGAAAGTTTCTAGATTTAGAAAAAGTGATAACAATCAAACCTTTGCTCTTTACATTCCTGCGGGAGAAAATAAATATTAATGGAACATATTAGGTGAATCTCTAGAAACATTTGGTGTTAGTCATGCTTGGAAACATTCCTCAAAGCAAAAGAAGAACATATTACCATCTCCTAATGATTTTCCTATTCTCCACCCTCCTAGTTTTTCTCGTAAGATTTCTGGGTTTATTGAGATCTCAAAACCAAGAGAATGAAGGGTCGTGGCAACCATGATAAAACGAAGATTTGGGAGGAAATATTTTTTAGAAATAAGAACAATCTCAACACCTCTGCAATTTTCAGAGTGGAGGAGGAAAAATGGATGGAACTATGGGCTCCAACTTCATGGAAAGAAAAATGAATACATTTAAAACTGAGCAGATGGACTGGAAAAAGATAACACTAGATGAAGTAGATGAAATAAAAGAATTATTTCCATAGGAAGCTTATTATTACTGTCAAAAATGGTCATGTATCAGAGGTATCCAATACAAACTATGGAACTACAAAAATATAAACTCTTTAGGAGATAAATTTGGGGGATTGGCTGCCATTAGCAAAGAAACATTGCAAAGATCTCAGCCAAATTTTATCAAGATTGCTATTAAAGGTGACTGGTGCAACATATCGACGATGATGATAATGTGGTTTATAGACAGTGGTAAGAAATTATCGTTCATTCGGATTCGTTGAGATTGATTTTAGACCTAATTTGTAATACTAAAAATAAAGAAAACTAAATTGAAGTGATATCAAGATTTTAAATACAACCAAGACTCTGGATTTCACTACTACTTCATGATTGAATGTTACTATAAATATTTCAAAACTCTAGTCACCTTTTTAGTCCTTTTATATCTTAGTTCACTAATAATCAGACAGATTCTCAAACATTATATGTAAACATTAAGCATAGATTGTTAAATGATTTAACAAAGCATAACCTATCAAATTGAATGACGAATAATTAAGAAAATTATGTGATCAATTTAAAACTCTGCAAAAACAATGATTGAGTGAATCAAATAAAACTAGAGTAAATAAAATAATTTAAAGGATATTACCTATCAATAATGTGTGAATAGCTTCCTCCATTGCCTTGGTTACGTGAGAATTAGCTCATCATGGTAAACAACTTCTAAAAATATTTATTCATGGCTCAAAAATTGTTTAAAAAGATGAAAAATACAAGAAAGCACTGACATCCTGAGTCGCAGAAGGATTAAATGATTTAATTGAATAAACAACTCCTTTTGTGAGTAGTTGATGAAGCACGGATCTTTGGTGCCTTTAATAGCCACAAAATTTCGTTGATACTGTAGCGTTTACTGTTGCTAAAGATGTTGAATTATAAAGGAAAAGGCAACGAGTTTAACAACCGTTTAATTGTGTTTTCTTCTTCTTCTTCTCCTTTCACCACGTGAGTTGCAGAAACAAACTGAATTTTTCTCTTCTTGATTCCGGCCAAGCCAACCTCCTCAATACTCTTCTAAACTCTCTATTTATACTATGGCAATAATTCAAGCATCTAAATCTTCATGAATCATTCTCTTTAACCAAAAATATTCTCGGTAAAAATCTTCTTTTATTCACGGTGATTTTTCTTGATCTTGTTTCCTTTTTAACTGATTTTGTTGCTTTGTTAAGCCTGAGAGTATTATCTTCTTCATATGCCAAAGCCTAAGAGATCAGATTCTCTTTATTACAAAGAGAAATATAACCCGAGATTTTCTTAACTCGAGAGATTATTTTTTTCTTTCCCTGATTATTCTTTGAGAGATAAACCACCGAGATTATGTCTCGATTTTGTGGGTCTTCTGGTCGTGAACATCCTAATCTTGATAAGGAAAGAATATCGTGTCTTAATTGTTGAAGAATATCTCCAAAATTTTAAAACTTAAGAAGGTGGGTGCCTTGAACCAATTCCTCGACACCTTTATCAATAGTCTTGGGGTGCCCTTATCCAAAAATAGGGTGCCTTTATCACTTTTAAAGCTCATTTTTCCACAATTGTTTATTTTTCAGAAATACCTTTAAAAATAATAATATCAGTACACAATTGAGTTCTAACAATATACAAATTATGAATAAATCATACACATAAATGTGTCTAGCAAATACCCCCAAACTTATTATTTGCTAGTCTTCGAGCAAATCTAATCTAGAAAATAAAAATCCTAACTTACTGTCGCAGGCATCGTGATTGCACATAGCGTATGAAATAAGCCTTTAAACCCCTCGGTGGCCCTAGTGGACGAGTTTTGTCTCTTGAGGGTTTACAAGAGATATACCCACAAAACCTTTTTACTCCAAACTTTAGCTACTTGTGAATGATTGAGGATAGGCACTAAACATGCTATTTAGTTCGCTACAAAATTCTTTGGCTATAAGAGGAATTACCCTATTTTGAATTCAATTGTTGTACACGAGTTTGCACTCAAGCTACTAAAATTCATATATAAGAAAACAAAGCACTACTCAGAAAGTCGTACAATGGACCACGATACTCAGAATCTAAAAAAACCACAATCACATGAATAGATTAAGAAGATGGATATGGAGATAGAAGTGTGTGCATGTTGACTAAGGTGAACGGTGTTTCCCAGAATATCTATATGAACATCATGCTAAGATAAACCTTAATGGATTGAGATACACACCTACTGGGCTGAATCCTAATTCTAGTATCAACTCAGTTGGTATATACAAGGGACCCAACAGTCGACTTATTGAATATTTACAAAAAAATAAATACTTTTATCTTTTTTTTTTTTTCTCGACAACATATTAGATCTTTTAAATCTAAGCACATGCTCCTTGTCAGCAGATTACATGATAGTTCCAATGGATCTTGTGTTCCATGTTTGCTTAGGTGACGGAGACAAGGAAAACACACACATACTTCTATCCAAGTGTCAATTCTTTTTTTAATTGGTCAAGTTCAATTAAAATAATGGGGCTTGATCTAAATCACTCAACTTCATCCTAGCGGCGACAACAAGAAGATACTAGTGCCCCACCAAATCACTTAGAGAAAGACATAAAGTTGCAAAGATAAAAACAGAACGTGATATGGTGACGACTATCATGTTATTTCTAACACCTAAGCTTTTTCCTTTTATGAATAGACCATTTAGCTGGGTCCCTCAGCTTCTATAGACAAAAAAATTTGTTTCCATCTACTTAGAAAGGTCAATGTCATCCTGCATTGTTCACAAGTTTCAAAATTTTGGAGTTAATATTGCAACTAAAAGTTTCTCCCATACCCCCAAACTTAAATATAACATTGTCCTCAATGTTCAAAAGATGAAATTAAAAGCATGAACAAGGAGAAACTGTTACCAATTAAAGAAAAGAGTTAAGGAAGGATATTACCGTGCCGTAAGAGCATGGGTTACTTCCCAAGAAGTGCTAAATTAAAGTCTTCATCCAGACATTAAATACCACAAAATGGCTAGTCCTCTTTCCAAGATCATATACCAATAGCCGAAACAACTGTGGGTCAAAAATACCAAATAGAGCTGACACAAATATAAGATACCTATACTAGATCAAATACATAAACAAACTGAGCACAACCTTATCTAATGTTTTGTTCAAGACAACTGGATTTATCTGAGGTGGCCATTTATATTCCATATGAGTGTCTTGATAAACAGGTTCAGCCAAACGACGAGTCTCTAATAGCTGGATATCCTCATGGACAGTATCAGGAGGATCGAGTTGTGGAGTCTGAAGAAACTCAAGTAATACCTTAGATGTACAAAGCTCGAGTCCCAAGTTAGGGACTTCAAATAGGGATACTTGACGACCACAAGAATAATCACTACCCCTAAACTTCAGGTAAATTACTCTCGAATGGAGTAAAAACTATTGGTTGGATTCTAGGGTCTCTAAGGTCAGCACAATACCCATTTTCTTTTGTGGACTACTTATCTAAACGAACACCATCATCAAAATCATATAATAGATTATCAAAGAAAGCCTCGTCGACTTCCTCTGATTCACTGAAAGGTTCATTAAATCATTGATTGTCAAACACAGTGCAAGCTAAATGATCATGAACTTAAGTGCTAATCATATTCACCTCTTCTAAATCATCCATCTCAAAAGACTGTCCAATAACATTAAAGACGTTTAGCTCAGTGGTCATATTACCAAAAGATATGTTCATGAGTCATGTTCTGCAGTTGATGACAGCATTTTATGTGACTCAAAATGGGAGACCTAAAATCACCGGTATTTGAGCACTTTGGTCTTGAACAGGTTGGGTATCTAGAACAACAAAATCCACTGGATAACTGAACCTATCAACCTTAATAAGAATATCCTCTATGATACCACGAGGGACTTTGACAGACCTATCAGCTAACTTCAGTGTCATTTTGGTTGGTTTCAACTTACCAAGACCTAGCTGGGTGTACACATGATACTGGAGTAAATCAACACTAGCTCCTAAGTCAAGCAATGACTTATCAACTACGTGATTACCAATCACACAAGATATGGTGGGGAATCCAGGGTCTTTATATTTAGGGGGTTTTTGGTTCAGAAGGATTGAACTTACTTGACCAACTACTAAAAGGCTTTCTTATGTACGTTAAGCTTACACTTTCGTGTACAAAGATCTTTAAGGAACTTGGCATAAGCAGGCATTTGCCTAATTGCTTCTAATAACAGAATTTTGATGTTCATTTGCTTAAATATTTCCATTATCTCGTTGAAAGTTGATTCATTCTTTGTCAGAACTAACAACTGTGGGTGTGGGGCTTTAGGCACAAAGGTAGTCCTATCAAGAACTGTATTTGACTCTTTAGAGATTGTTTCAGTCTCTTCAGCTATTGGCTCCTCTTGGGAAGTAGAAGGTGGAACTACAGTATATCCACTATCAGGCATGGCTACCTTATTGACAACTATTTTTTCATTCATAAGGGTTGTAACAGAATTCACATGATTGAACATTTTGTCTTCTCTAGGATTAGGATCTGTTTGACTAGGAAATTTTCCTATTTTTTTCTCACTTAGTGTCTTAGCTATCTGAGCTACTTGGAGTTCTAACTCAGCAAGAATCTGCTTGGTTGTCTCTTGAAATCTAAACTGGCTCTTTGATAACAAATTTAGAGATTCCTCAAAGCTAGTCATGTTTTTCTCAGAAGGGTTTTGAGAGTAGGTTGTCTCTAGTGGATTCTTGGTATAACAAAAACCTGGGGGATCCTCAAAATTAATAGACTAACCTTGATTCTGACCCTTAAACCAGGAAAAATTAGGATGGTTTCTCCAACCAGGGTTATAGGTTTCTGAATAAGGGTCAATTTTTGACGGTTTTCGAACCTAGAATTGTTATAAAGAGCATGAGCTTGTTCTTCATATCTAGCATGGTTTGACCCTTGATTCATCTCTAAGGCCTCTAGACGCCTAAGGATACCTGACCCATCATAAACTCTATCGACCCTATAGATATGATCCCTAGATATTTCCAATTCTCTCATCGAAGCATATTGCCTAGTTTTTTTAGCTAACTCGATGAACGAGTCAAAATATTTATCTGGGTCCTGAAGGGTGAATTCTCCACTACTCATTGTTTCTACCTGCATATGGGTCTCACTATCCAGGCCCTCATATAAAATTTGGGCCATGTGGGATTTCTCAAAGCCATGATGTAGACAGTGATATAAAAATTCATTAAACCTTTCAACATCATCATGTAGGTTTTCACCTAATTTTTGCATATAGGTTTGAATAGACTGATGAACAACAACAGTCTTATGGTGTGGGTAGAATTTCTTAACAAAAACCTCTACAAGACCGTACCAGGTGGTGATTGTTTTAGAAGGAATAAAATGATACCACTCTTTGGCTTTATTATCAAGAGAGAAGGGAAACAAACGCAACCAAAGCACATCTTTGGAGACATTCAGATAACTCATTGTTTCACAAATCATTTCGAATTATCTTATGTGGGTATATGGGCTCTCATTCTCTAACCCTCTAAATGTACGAAGCATGCCAACTGTTCCAGGTTTAATATCAAATTTGACAGTATTGGATGGGATAACTACCCCTGGATCACGTACTACTCTAGAAGTGTTCATACGATCTATAAGGGTTTTGTTTACCCGGACTTCATGCTCATTGTTACCACCTATTTCGGCAAAAACCGATGTACCACCTAAATCCGTGTAACGGGTCGGACTAAAACAAAAAAGGTCGTTTTCTTCAAGTCTATCTCCTACACGGATCAACCGACGCATACACACGTAGAGCTACTAGTGTTAAGCAAGAATATGTGCATATGCAAATGCTGGGGGTTCACTATTTTAGGTAAGCTTGGGTTACAATAGTAAAATATACATACAGTCAAAGACTGGTCAAAGGTACAAGGTTGGGGTTTGTGGTGGTTCGGCTGATAACTCCCAGAGGATTCAACTTACTATCCCACGAGTTATCCTAAAATCGGTGCCGGAAGATTGCAATTGGTGTGTGCACTTGTGTTTTTTTTTACAATTAAAATGCAAAAAATAAACAAGCAAGCAACAGAAATATATGTCAAAAAAAGGAAAAAAAAACTAACAAAAATAAATAAAATCTAAATATAAAAAAGTTTTTTGTCTTTTTTCGGTTCTTTTTTCTTTTTCTTTAGCTTTAAGCTCCAATTTCTTTTTGATCCAAAATCTGCAACAAAAAGACAAATACAAAAAAAAAACGTAAAAAAAAAGTAAAATAAACTAAAGAATAAAAATCTAAAATAAAACTACTGACAACTAAAACTAAAACCTAAAAACAAATCTAAGAAAAATAAGTCCGTGTAGGCGGCGCCAAAAATTAATGTGGTTTATAGACAATGGTAAAAAAGTATCGTTCACTCGGACTCGTTGAGATTGATTTTAGACCTAATTTGTAATACTAAAAATAAAGAAAACTAAATTGTAGTGATATCAAGATATTAAATACAACCCAAACTCTGGATTCCACTACTACTTCATGATTGAATGATACTATAAATATTTCAAAACTCTACTCACCTTTTTAGTCCTTTTATATCTTAGTTCACTAATAATCAGACAGATTCCCAAACATTATATGTAAACATTGAGCATAGATTATCAAATGATTTAACAAAGTATAACCTATCAAATTGAATGACAATTAATTAAAAAAATTATGTGATCAATTTAAAACTCTGCAAAAATAGTGACTGAGTGAATCAAATAAAACTAGAGTAAATAAAATAATTTAAAGGATATTACCCATCATCATGCGTAAACAGCTTCCTCCATTGCCTTGGTTACGAGAGAATTAGCTCATCATGGTAAACAACTTCTCATAATATTTAATCATGGCTAAAAAATTGCTTACAAAGATGAAAAATACAAGAAAAAACTGACATCCTGAGTCGCAGAAGGATTAAATCAATTGAATAAACGACTCCTTTTGTGCGCAGTGGATGAAGCACATATCTTTGGTCTCTTTAATAACCACAAATTATCGCTGCTACTGTAGCGTTTACTGTTGCTAAAGATGTTAAATTATAAAGGAAAAGGCAACGAGTTTAACTACCGTTTAATGATGCTTTTCTTCTTCTTCTTCTTCTTCTTCTTCTTCTTCTTCACCACGTGAGTTGCAGAAACAAACTGATTTTTTCTCTTCTTGATTCCGGTCAAGCCAGCCTCCTCGATACTCTTTTAAACTCTCTATTTATATTACGAAAATAATTCCAGCATCCAAATCTTCACGAATCATTCTCTTTAACCTAAAATATTCTCGGCAAAAATCTTCTTTTATTCACGGTGATTTTTCTTAATCATGTTTCTTTTTCTAACTGATTTTGTTGCTTTGTTAAGCCAGAAAGTATTATCTTCTCCATATGCCAAAGCCTAAGAGACCAGATTCTCTTTATTACAAAGAACAATATAACCCGAGATTTTCTTAACTCGAGAGATTATTTTTTCTTGGCCTGATTATTCTTTGAGAGATAAACCACCAAGATTATGTCTTGATTTTGTGGGTCTTCTGGTCGTGAACATCCTAATCTTGATAAGGAAAGAATATCTCCAAAATTTCGATTTTAATTTACGCAGATAGCTAGAAAAATATTCCCGCCAAAATTGGATTTGAACTTAAGAAGGTGTGTGCCTTGAACCAATTCATGGTTGCCTTTATCAATAGTCTTGGGTGCCCTTATCCAACAAAAGGGTGCCTTTATCACTTTTATTTTTCCACAATTGTTTATTCTTCAGAAATACCTACAAAAATAATAATATTAGTTCACAATTGAGTTCCAACAATATACAAATTGGGAATAAATCATACATATAAATGTATCTATCAAATGAGGATTGGAATCACAGGAAAACCGTTGATCGTCAAGATAATGTTGGATCATTCATATCCACGTAAAGAAAAGATGTTTGTGCAGATGTTGAAGTGTCAACAGATTTGAATTGTTGTTGTAATAAAAACAAAGGCTGCAACCATATGCAAGAAACAAATTCAGATGCGAAAGAAACAAAAGAAAACAAAGGGGCTAATAGTGACAAAGAAATGGGGAGGAATGAGAATTCAACAGTTGGCAACGAGGATGAAGTTATTTATACATCCCATTTTAAATTTTTTGACTCAAGTAAATGGACCTTAAATAAAAGTATAATGGGAACGTCTCAAATCAAACAGGTCAGGATCTACGGCAATCTCCAATGGTGCATAAGGTAAGATCCGGATCTATTCCTTTTATTCATTATTTTGATAATCGGGCATCAAAAAATAAAAAATCCCCAATTCATGTGTTGAACCTAGAAGTAAATCCCAATATCGTTATCATCTCTTCTCCATCATCTTCTCAAATTCCGGATCAAAATTTGATGAAACAAAAGCAATTAGAGGAGAACATTATGAGGAATTTGAGATATATTAAAAAAGGCAACCCTATTTCAATGGAAGAAACTGAAGAATCAATTAATCTTTTGGTGGAATTATGCTCTGAATTTAGTGGAAGTCATATAAATCAAAAACATCAATTAAAATATATGCTCCAGAATTGATTCATAAATACAAGCATCAAATGGATGAAATAAGGAATAAGAAATTAGAAGAAGCTGAAGTTGAAGTTGTTCCTTCGTCAACAAATCGGAATGATATTGCAACTAAAGAAGAAACAATTACAAGAACGCTGGGTTATGAAACAACATAAGATGAGGATGCTAGTAAAGATGTTAGGGAAAATGAGGATATCAATGATTGATCTTAAATTAATCTCTTGGAATATTTGTGGATTGAATTCTTTTGATAAAATAAATGCTCTTAAAGAGCTAATCAATAAACAAAGATGTAATTGTTGCCTAATCCAGGAATCAAAGATGATGAAGGTGAAGAGATGGCTAATCAGACAACTTTGGTGGAATGATAATTTTGGATAGTTATTCCTTCCTTCTCAAGGTGCAAGTGGAGGTCTAATTATAATATGGGAGGACTCTAAATTTTCTAAACTGGATGAAAATAAGGTTAATTGGGAATATATTCAGGATTTGAATTATCAGTTGGGGATCTGTCCCATAACGCTAGAAATTAAAGGATATATCCCAGACGTCCCTTTTATCAGTTAAATGGACAGTTATGTCCTTGTCCAAAAATGTTGGAGACATGGTATTTTTATCCGTTAACTATTACTGTATATAATTTCCTATTCTATTTCATATTTCATATGTTGGAGAAATGTTGGAGACAAACCCAATTAAAATGACAAGGGCATAACTGTCCAAAAATAAGCCACACATGTCCATTTAACGGATAAAATGGACGTCTGGGACATATTCCTTAATTTCTAGCATTATGGGACAGATTCCCAAACTGATAATTCAAATCCGGGACATATTTCCAATTTACCCATGAAAATATAGGTAATTTCTCAATTTCTGTTAAAAAGGAACAAGGTTAATAAATTCACTTGGGTACTAAGTACTAACTAATGCGTACTTTAAACCTTTTTACAATAAGATGGAACCATTTTGGGATGAAATGCATAACTTAAGAACGTGGTGGATCGGTCTTTGGTGTCTATATGGTGATTTGAATGCCACTAGAACTGATGAAGAGAGAAATAGGTTGGCTGGTGATACAAGGAACATGGGATTCATCAATAACCTCATTTTTCTGCGTAGTATGGTGGACCTAAATTTGAATGGGGGTTCATATACATGGTCAGATAAGAGATCAAATCCTCTCATGTGCAGATTGGATAGATTCTTTCTCAGAACTGATATGGAAGATTATTGTTCTCAAGCAGTTCAAATGGAATTAATAAGTATATATTCTGATTATAACCCTATAGTTCTAGATTGTAATTTCAAAACTAAGTGCAACCCATATTTTATATTTGAAGCGCATTGGTTAGAGCATAAAGATTTCAACAAAAACATTGAATCTTGATGGAATATAGTGCAATTCAGAGGTTCCCCAAGCTATGTTTTCGCAAAGAAATTGCAAAACCTAAAGGTTTTTCTTAAAAGATGGGACAAAGAAATTTTTTGTGTATAGAAAGAAGCTAGTAAGCATCTAGAAGCAAGAATAAATGAGTTAAATAGAAGTGAAGAAACTAATGCTCTATCCAAGGACATGTACTCTGAAAGGATGCAAGCTGAAATAAATTTGAAGAATATCAAGCTTACTGAGACAAGGAATTTGATGCAAAGAGCAAAGGTCCAGAAATTTTTGGAAGGTGACAAAAATACAAGATAATTCCACAAAATCACAAATGCTAAAAGGAAGGCCAATTCAATGGTTAGGTTAGTAATTGATGATGAAGATTGCTTTAATCAGTAGAGAACTGAATAAGAAATTCATCATTACTTTGTCAATTTATTTAAAGATGAACACTCTTACTTAGTTCTCCCCTTTTGCCAATTAAGTATCTAGGCTTGCCATTAGGTGCTACTCCAAGGTCATATGCAATATGGGATTCTGCCATTGAGAAAATGGAAAAAAAGTTAGCACAATGCAAGGAAAAACTCTTAAATAAGGAAAGGATATTGACTTTAATCAAAACCACGTTGGCAAGCCTACCCACATATTATCTTTCTTTTATCTGCATTCTGCACATGTAGAGAAGAAAATGACAAATATTATGAGAAAATTCTTATGGGGTACAAAAGAAAACAAATTGCAAATGTGTTGGATTGCTTGGCACAAAATATGCAAACCCAAGAGGTTAGGTGGGATGGGGATCCGAAATTTAATAAATGCGAATAAAGCTATTTTAACAAAGTGGGTTTAGAGGTATTCAAGAGAGAAGATGGCAAGGTGGAGAGTGATAAAAGAGAATATTTGCAAGAATGATGAAGCTAGCATACCAATGGACATGAATATTCCACAAGGGAAAGAATTGTGGAAGGGGATACTAAAAACCAAAGCTCTGATGAGTGGACATTTGGAAATCAAAATCCAAAGTGGAAGAAATGTATACTTCTGGTATGACAATTTTTTTGCATTGGTCTCTTTCATCAACTGATATAAATATCATATAGTCCGCCATACTTTTTCTTAACAGAAAGATAACGAGATGGCTCCACGTGCTCTGATTCATTATTTAGATTATGATCCAGGAGCAATAACAAAGTGTTTCAAAGAAGAGTTACCTTGACGTAGGTCTGCCTCTGGCCTAGATCAACCTAAGTTAAATGGAGTCTCTATCACTCTTCCAAAGAGTCAAATATGAAACTTCATACACCTTAAAGTTCATATTACGAAAAGATATTTTTTTGAGGTGAAGCTTACAAAAATTCTGACTTTAAGTGACTCACAATTGCAGTGTGTGTTGATTTAAATGGTAATTGGAAGTTGAAAATGAAGCAATTAAACACCTCTGAAGCAACATGGGATTACATTGAGCTAATGAAGAATATCACTCATACATCTAGTTTGAACATAGATGAAGATATTGTCAGCTGGTTTGGAAGCACAAAAGAGAAATTCTAAAATAAGAGATGTTATGAAACTTCAATTTATTAATTGAACCTTCAAATGATTTTTTTACACACCTTTGGAAGAAGAATATATATCCCTCCTAAAGTATCAGTCCTATGGTAGTCATCCCTACATAACTCTCTCTCCACTCTTCTCAACCTACAACACAGAAACATTCAAAGTTCAAGACATTAATAATGTAAGTTATGTACAAGTGTAGATGAAAATGCAGATCACCTCTTCTTCCATCTTCCTTTTGTAATTCAGATGTGATATGCTTTTATAAAAACATTTAAGATCTCGTGGCGTATGAACGCTTCTCTACTGCAAAATCTAAATGCTTGAAAAACTGGAGGTCTCAATGACAAAAATGGTGGCGCTTACTCCGTTATGCTATCATCTGGTTCATTTGGAGGGAAATGAATGTGAGGACTTTTGAAGGAAGGGCGAAGTCAACCGTAAATTGTATTACAAATGTTAAATCCTTGATAGTTTTACTTTTCACTTGGTACCTTTAAATTGTATCCTATTCAATTGGGATGTTGTGGTATTATAAAAAAAGTACCATGTGATGGATGTCTTGATCTTTCTTTATATATGAACTCAATCTTTTCAAAAAAATAAAAAGTTAAACGAAATAAATCGAAAAGAAAAAATAAAACTAGATAAAACAAGCAACATCATCTTTAATAATAGCGGTTACAGATCTTATTTTACTCTGGAAATAAAGAAATAAAAATTGTACTACGAAGCAATCATATCATATTTAATTAATTGGTATTTTTATCATCAATAAAAATTGTTTTGGCCAGAATCGTTTATAAAAGGGCTGACTCGTTCCATATTGTGTAAATTTGGACCTCCTTATAACAAACTTGAGAGGGTAGGATCCGTAGGACCAGAGATTAAAAAGCCCAACAACTAAGAAATGGTACACATATTTAACGACTTGTACGGCTAAACCTCGAGACGACCTTATTATCTTGGGCAAAAAGTTCCCATGTCAAGGGTAAGACTTCTGTCATTTCTTTACTTGCTTGTCCTATAAAACAGGAAAGAGATCTCCATTTTGTCCGTTCCTTATTCTCTTTCTTAAAACATGGAAAACCAAAAAGAGAAAGATCTTGTCATAATAAACGAGGCCCCACCATCATAAGTTGGAGCTTTTGTCTAAAAAGGCATTGCGCTGTTATTCAGTTACTCACAAAATTACATATAGGTTTTCTCAAGGTTCTTTGGATTTGTAACTCAAAGGATCTGAAACAATGAGAATCTTATCATTCATTGAGAAAGGTTCTCGATTTTACAAAGATCATCCTCGTTATGCGAAGTTACTTGTTGTCGCCGCAGTCAGGTTCTGTACAATAATCAGTGACTAACTTTCGATCTATATTTCCCCATCTTCGTTTTGTTTTTTTAGATTTGGAGATCTTTTAAATACTTTGCTGTGCTAATACGATCAAAAATATATTTTGCGGTGCTAATATTGGTCATATGAATATATGTTAGTTTTAGGGTTTTTATCAAATTAATAGTGATTTAGACCTTAAAAATAACTTTCACAAAAAGTATATTTTTTTGCTTATAGAAAGAAATTTGGTTTCTTTTGATTTATTTTTTAAAAAGTGTATTCAAACACCTTTTTAATGTTGATTTTGATTAATTAGGTTCTTTTTAAAAGAATAGGTTAATATTTGAAGCCAAAGAATTCTACAAAATATTTTTATGTTGTTGATTACTAATTTGTAACATTAAGGGTGCTCAAGGCGTAGAGGAAGGAAAGTGTTTTGTATGATTCTTAGGTAGTAAATTGCATACCATCATGCTCTTAGTTACTTGTTGAAGGGTTTACGGAAATCTAAGGTGACTAAAAGGTATAATTAGGTACCTACTGCCTAGCAATTGATTTAAGTTAAAAATGTCATGGATGTAGGCATCCTCGAAAACTAGTTATCCAAGCAGTAGGTTTGGCTTAAAGTCTAAATTCGTCTACTCAGTAATTTCACTGATGTAAATCTTGATGTTGGGATTACATTTTTTTTATTTTCTTGACAGAAATTCTGAAATAGTTTTACCGAATCCATGAATGAGTTTTGATTTTTCTCCTTGCACCTACTTATATATGTAGGTTGTTTGAGTAGTTATCTGGTGGAAGATATAGCTGGATACTTATGATTACCTTAGTTTGCTCTATTTTATTATCTCATTTTTAATTTTACTTGTTACTACAGTGGTGGCAGTCTTCTGGCATACTCTAGTTCAAACTCGTACCATCATGTGACTGGCAATTCGGAGTCCAGAAAGAAAAGAATTGTAGTGCTTGGAACTGGATGGGCAGCCATGAGTTACTTGAAAAATCTTGATTTTGCCACCTATGATATTCAGGTGGTGGCACCTCGTAATTATTTTGCGTTCACCCCATTATTACCAAGTGTCACATGTGGCACAGTGGAAGCACGCAGTATTGTCGAGCCAATTCGCAACATTATTAAGCGGGTAAATGATTTACAGCAAAATAAGATTATTTTGATCCATTCTTTTGTATGTTAGATTAGATGACAAACATACTTAACTGTGTAACCTCCCAAATCATGTAAGCGATTTTTTTGTCCAATTACATGTTCACCACAGTTTGGGCTTAGTATATAATAAGTGGGAGTTTCAAGCAATGGTTTGTTGTCTTCAAAATTTTGCGGTACAACTGCCTTCAGGATCGAGGTAAATTTTTATTTTATTAAACCATATATTCCTTGATTTTATTTGATTCCAGAAAAATGGAGAGTCAGCTACATTTTGGGAAGCCGAATGTTTTAAGATTGATGCAAAAGACAAGAAGATACACTGTCGGCCTACTCAAAACTCAGAATCAAAATATAAGGAAGAAATTATTATGGATTTTGACTACTTGGTTGTAGCAGTGGGAGCTCGTTCGAATACGTTCAACACTCCGGGTGTTGAGGAGAACTGCCACTTCTTGAAGGTAAATCTAGTGCTACCATGTCACTTTAACTGTTTCGGGTATAAAATTAAGAGCTTGTTGATTTTGTCACTTGCTTTGACGTCAAGGGATATTAAAAGTAAAAGTTAGCCTATTTCGGGTTCACCAAGTACATGAATTCACCTGCAGTCCCATGTGTTTCTTGCATCGTTGAGGTGTAAGATCGCCTCACTTATTATATTTTTTGTTTACAAAATTGGACTTAAGTTATCATTTTGAGATATTATTGAAACATATGGTTCTAAAAGTGTATTGTGAAGAAACTAACCAAGTAAATCTTCACGCAGGAAGTAGAGGATGCTCAGAAAATCCGCAGGAGTGTGATTGATTGTTTCGAAAAAGCCAGCCTCCCCAACATAAGTGAGGAAGAGAAGAAGAAGCACCTTCATTTTGTAGTTGTTGGAGGTGGTCCAACAGGTGTGGAGTTTGCTGCAGAGCTGCATGACTTCGTCAAGGAAGATTTAAGCAAATTATACCCCAAAGTTAAAGATTTTGTGAAAATCACACTTCTTGAGGCAGGGGATCATATTTTGACCATGTAAGAAAGCATAGGAGATACTTATATAATCTTTGTAGATTTCTATTTAGTTTAGTGTATATGGTGGAACAATATCTGACAACAGATTACTTTTATTTTTTTATTTTTTTATTTCTGTTTTGCAGGTTTGACAAGAGAATCACTGCTTTTGCTGAAGAGAAGTTCCAGAGAGATGGTATTGATGTGAAGACAGGGTCTATGGTCGTGGAAGTAACTAATAAGGCCATTTGTACAAAAGAAAGGTCAAGCGGAGTGGTATCTTCAGTACCTTACGGAATGGCTGTCTGGTCAACTGGTATTGGAACCCGGCCTTTCATTTCTGAATTCATGCAGCACATCGGTCAGGTATGTGTGTTCTACAACGTCCAGCTTATTTAACATTTCCTTGAATTTTCAGCTATGAGTATCTTCTAATTCAGGAACTAATCAACATATTTTTCTCAGACTAATAGACGTGTTTTAGCAACTGATGAGTGGCTACGAGTCCAGGGAAGTGATTGCATTTACGCCCTTGGTGATTGTGCATCTATTAATCAGCGAAGAATCATGGTATAATGCTACCTTTTAGCTTGTTTGATTATGTACGACAAACTTTACCAAACCTATGATATTATCGGTTTACGGTAACTCCATTTCCAATATGTTATGTAGAGGATATGAACTATTATCAGACTGCTTAGATTAGACCCATACTTTTACCAATTGGGATCAGGTGGAACTTTCAAAAATAAAGTTCATCCTTTAATTCACCAGGTGTATTCAACATGTCATTTTAAGTCAGCTAATTATGTTCTTTTGTTATTGCTTTCTGATCATAGGAAGACATAGCGGTGATATTCAGTAAAGCAGACAAGGATAATTCTGGTAAATTGACAATCAACCAATTCCAAGATGTTATTACCGATATATGCGAAAGGTACCCGCAAGTGGAGTTGTATTTGAAGAATAAAAAGTTGAAAGGTATCTCTGATCTTCTGAAAGAAAGTCAAGGGAAGGATAATAGTATTGAGCTGGATATTGAAAAGTTCAAGTCAGCTCTTTCCCAAGTAGATTCAGAGATGAAAATGCTTCCTGCAACTGGTCAGGTGAGTTTTGAGTGTTCAATGTATATAGCGGGCCTTTAGTTTGAACAGAAGATACATAGGTGTCTTCTTACATTAGAACCCAAACGACTTCATATATATACTGTATTTCCTTTTTGTAGGTTGCTGCTCAACAAGGATCATATCTAGCTAAGTGTTTCAACCATATGGAAGAGCGCGAAAAAAATCCAGAAGGCCCTCCTAGAATCAGGGGTGAAGGACGTCACAGGTTCCATCCATTTAGGTATGATCTAACTTCCTTATAAGACTCCTTGTCCTATTTCTATATAAACCTTAAGAGTATCTTCAAGCCTCATTCACTTTTGGTTTCAACTTGTAGTGGTCCTCCTAGTCTAGATTCTATGCTTACCACATTTTGTAATCGGATTGAACTGTCGTGAATGCAAGGGATTTAGGGACATAATCAAATTTCATTATTGTCCTAGTTTAGGATTAAGGTTTTCTACCTTTTCTTCTCTTCTTATATGTAATATTCTGATGCTATTGGCTTTTTTCCTAAATTATAAAAGGTACAAACATCTGGGGCAGTTTGCTCCTCTTGGAGGAGAGCAAACAGCAGCACAGCTTCCAGGTGACTGGGTTTCAATTGGTCACAGTTCGCAGTGGCTTTGGTATTCTGTTTATGCAAGGTAATCCATCCATCTTTGTAGAAATTACACTGATTTGCATTTATCCTTTACTTACGAAAAATGAAAACTCTAATGTTTATGCAATTCCTCGAAGTGTTGAATCTCGAGTAGTAAAATTGCAATTGAAACCTATCCAGTATATAAAATGCAAACTTAATTTTGCTATTCAGTTCACTTATTATTGTTATTGTCTTTCCTTATTGAAATTCAGCAAGCAAGTAAGTTGGCGTACTAGGACGATGGTGGTGTCTGACTGGATGAGACGGTTCATTTTCGGGAGGGACTCGAGTCGTATTTGAGGTCACATACAAGTTACTAGAAGAAAAGTCTCCAACCAAAACTCAACAAAGATCGAATTTTCACAATTCTAGATACCTATTTTATTTTTTTTGACAGAATGAAACTATTACTAAAATTTTGTTCTCCTTGAACTGTTGATTGAACTGTTTGAAGTTAATCTCCAAATTATAAAGTGAAGTTTTCAATAACGCATCTGGAATTGATTTATTGAGAAGCTAATTTCTGTGCTGTATGCATGAATTGTGGGATAGGGTCTTTACTTTATGGCCATAGCCCATACGACAATATCTGGAGTAGGGGAGAGTAAGGGAATAGAAGTTTTATAGTATTCCTTAATCTTGCATTGAGGAAATATTGTCAGGTCTGATTAGCTTCTTCAAGTGCAACACGTGAGTCTGAGCTCTGCTGTATGCTCTCTAAAACCTCATAAACCTCCAATGAACTTTTGTCATTTGCTTTCCGTATGTAGTTGTGTGAAGAAGCTAGTTCTACTTTTACAAAAAAACATCACGTGTCTTTCTATCTGGATCTTTGGGATTTCTTGAAGAACAGAAGAAAAACATAGAGGGTTGAAACTGGAATGCTGGGTAGCACAGACACCGAACGTGCAGACTACACGACTCAGTCACTGACATAATCAAATTATATTCAAATAATCATGTCAAGTATTGCAAGTGATGTCATCAACGTGTCCACGGCATGGTTGCACCGTGTCTGTGCATCGGAAGTGGACACATTGCAAATTATTGAAGCGTCTGGGCATCCTAGCTGAGAAGTTATTAATGGTTTGCTAATAGAATTGAAAAAAGTAACTAGAAGATGTTAGTCTGAGTAGTTCGTGTAATAAACTGAAAAAAAAATCCTGTGGTAAAAGACCATACATTATTGTACTGTTGGAGGGACGAGTGATCTGTCTTAATACTGGGCTACAATGGGGGACCTTATGATCATCTCCATCTCAGTCAGAGCAGAGATACTACATTTGATGCCATAGCCTCAATAATGCATGCAGTTATTGATTCTCATCAATTCTAAATTTAGCGGTAGATTTGATTATTTTCGGAGTATATCTGATTGGTGAGTTCAAGGGTTTAATGTGAAACAGGGCATATTTGTGTTAAATTTGTAATCACTTAAATTTTTATTACGAATCAAAAGAAGAAAAATAAATGTTAGAAAGGAAGTAGGCGGTTTGGGTTGGGATATGTCAAAATAGGTGGTCCTAGAACCAAAACAACTATCTGATTGCCAAGGAGGTATTCAGTTTGACACTCACCCATTCTATCATAAATTTAATGATAAGATTGGCATAGCATAAATGGCAACTAAATAAATGTCATAAGGATCAGGGATTACGATTTCACCTGTCAAAAGAAAAAAAATCAATGCCTGGAGTACGTTAGATAAATATATATCACATTCTAAAAGTATGCAAACCATACCATGTTGCATCAACTGTAAAACCAAATTGAGTCAAAAACAATACTTTTGTATTTCCATTTTTGTCCCCATGTTTTCTCATGGGACCTTGATGAACGATCAGACAGACAGACAGGCAGAATGAAGATGTTTTAGTGAGAGATAAAGGGTACCAGTCCTATTTATGAAAGAAGCGAGTTGGGATTTGTTGTTGTATAAATTATCAACTCATTTATTTGCAAAACAACAAAAACTAGGAAGGTTCAACGAAACATCCGCTTTTAGAATTTGTAGAGTAGGAACAAAATATGATCCTTCTAAAAAACTACTACTGACTCTCCCAAAAAACTGCATCCCGACATCAGCTCCATCGGCCACTTATCCTTTCCTCAACTCTTCCCTGCCGAGAGATGTACAGTATCCCACTCCTGCCAACCTTTATGCTTCATTTCATGGCCAGGCTTTCATCTTACGAGGTCATTTTTCCTTATATAATTAGCATTACTGTTTCAATACTTCCCTTGAACGAAAAGAGTACGACGATATACTCGTTTAGCATCACATTACATGCTTAATCATTGTTAAACGCAAAACTATCTCTAACCTGCAAAATAAAATTTGACTGATTTATTCAGTTATTGTCGGCGACTTGCTGGATATTTCTTATTGATGACTTCAACAAATTTGATCATTCTGATATATGCTCCTTCTGTCCCATAAAAAGTAAGCTTTTTATTTTTATTTTGTCCCAAAATAAGTGATCTTTTTTTACTTTCATATGTTATTTTTCCAAATAAATCCTTACTAATAACTAATATTGTTAAAATTTTCTCTAAGAAATATAAAAAAAAATTGGTGATCATGCTTATACTCATTGCGAAGGTCTTTTAAAAAGATTTTTAATAATATAACATTTACAAATATTAATCTTTAAGTTTATAAGATATGTAAATTCTAAATTTTAACACACAAATATAGATAAAAAAATATTAAAAAATAATTATTTTTTATATTTTTCTCAAAAATTATGAAATACCAAAAGTCTTATTTTGTAGGACGGAGAGAAATATATAGTCTTTGTCAATTTTAGTTAGGAAGTTTCGTCCATGATCAGGGAAAACTTTAATCAGCAATGTAACTGCCGCTTTAACAACTACCTTATTAAATATTTCATGTTTTGTTTTTTTTGAAACATGAAATGTATTTATTATTAGACCAGAAAACGATCGCACGGGGATATTTCATATCCATATAGTCATTTAATGCAATTTGATTTAAAAAGGATAGGATCGTATGATCTAAATTGTTGTAGATAAATTTTCCAATTGATTACCATCTGGCATACAATTCTCCAGACCATCTGTTGTTTGGTTTCTTTCCTTGTAATGTGCTGAATAATACAATGTGGAATTTGAAGCATTCCCTGCTTGATTTCAATAATCATTCAAGCTATATACCATGATGGTTCATTATCAGAGTGTATGAGTTGAAGCGGGTTTTCTAAGTCTGTTTCGAATTATACTTAAGCTTATTTCCTCTTTGTCGTCGTTCTTGATGCCATAAGCATGGCACATGTCTCAACTATATTAGCACGATGGTGATGCCTAAATGTTGTGTCACTGCTACCATCGTTTTAGTCACGAATCTCTGCAGATGAAACCTGCACCTGCAATTTCAAGGTGTCTTCTAACCGCCTCATCCGTATTGATCTTAATCCATGTTAGGTTTGGGTCACCCAAACCTACCGAGATGGTGTTATTGATTGTCTGGTGTTTGTTGGGTTTACGGACGATGATTTACCAGCTAACACAAGAGGCATGATCTGCTTTACTCAATTTTTCAAGTTATGAGTATTTTTAAACGACTCATGACATCGAAGTATCAAATATCTAGCTATCCTATATAGTTGATATTATTTTTTTTGCTAATAAAGTAACATCATGGTTGTTTACATCTGACTCGCGATCTGGATCTGAGTTAACCCCTGATTCGGCGCAAATCAAATGTCAGAGCGTTTGTTTTCTTTTTTGAGTTACATCTGATTCGACCTCTGACTCAGACCTAACCTCTGACTCGGACCCGTTTGAGTCAGGTATAGAATGCTCCTGATTTATGGGACCAAACCACTGACTCGTATATTTTCGAATCAGATTTGACTCAAAAAACAAACACATTGAGTCAGACCCAAATGAATCTGATCTGACTAAAAAACAAATATAATATAAATATTAATATAGAAAAGTTAAATTCCAAAATCTTCTTTGTCCGCATAAACTAGAGACAATCTCACTAATTATCTCTATGTACTAGTTATCTATCAAAATAAATGATAGTTTTACACTTCTCACCGCAATTTCTACTAAAAGTTAAAAACATTTGTACCTTTAGGAATGGACTGACAATATCCTATAAAACTTATTAACACGGGTGTAAAAAAAGATACATTCATCTTACAATTTCTTAAGCTACGAGCAAAATTCCAAAAAATATCACTTAAATAGATACGCATGGTATCAACCTAGCACTTATAGATTTTGGTTCCACTTCAAAAATGAGCGATCTTCGTATTCCAAAATTGATTCTGAAACTTTGAAGAGTGAAGTCTGGAGTCCAAAGTGAAGCGGTAATGAGTTTCCTTTGAGGTAGCCGGAACATGTTACCCACTCGAGCACTTTCCCCCGATTTTTTAGGTTTACTCTGTTTGGGTATCGCCTTTTTTTTCCTTCGGCTTTTAAATTTCTCTCAAGGGTAATTCATTACCGATTTGGATTGAAGTTTGGAATTTCTATGAAACCTAGTTGGCTGCAACAACTGAGATGATTTTGGTTTGAAATAGATTTTGAAGTGACCAAAGGGCAGTCTCAAACTATGTCCGGTGGACTTTAGTTCACACTCCAAAGCGGCTAAAAGCCAAAACTCCATAGTTCATTCTAAAATTGTGAGAATGAACTTTGGAGTAGAAAGTGAAGCAGTTCGGTTAAAAGTTTAGGTGGCGCTACTTTGGAGTTTGGATGAGTCTGGTTTTATACACACTCTCAAAAGAGTGTTAATGTGACATTTCAATATATGTATTTTTTACCTTTTTTTTTTTGTTAGATAATAGTATGATGTTTTAGTTTACAGTTACTTGGTCTTATAACTCTTAAAACAAATTTTATGGATGTAGAAGACCAACAAAGATAGATACTGTTTTATTATCTAAGTACTTAGAAGATACTTTTCTAATATCCTAAATGGGTATTATACCCAAATATTTATTTATTAATTGACTAAAATACCCTTTCTATTTGTCAAAACCTTCACCGAGTCCATCCCCTGAGTCATAGAGAGCATAAGCAGTAGTTTGAAAACGAAAACACACACCAAAAGCTGATGTATGCAGTTCTTAAAAAGTTCCAATATGACGTCACTTAACACTAAGTCCAGTCCACTAGCTTTTTGGTTCCTCCTCCATACTTACTTTGACACACCATGAGGATTGTCATTAACTTTGACATAAAATAATCAGAAAAATATGAATAAAAATGTACAAGGTGAAAATTTACTTTGAATCAAATGAGAATTCTTGCTCATGTGGTGTATAAAAAGGTTTGGTTGAGTCACAAAAGAGGTTAGGAAGGTTGGGTCGAACTCAGGAAGCTAAAAAGAGCGAAAAAAATCAATTCAGAAAAATTATGTGCTGCTGCTGCTGAAGAAGAAGGGAAGAACAGAGAAAAGGCAACGGTTTCTTCAACCCATCATCAACGTTTATCTTTAGGTTTGCAACGTTTATCTTCAGCTACAACGGTTTCTTCAACCAATCAACAACGTTTATCTCCATCTTTGCAACGTTTATCTTCAGCTGCAACGGTTTTTTCAACCAATCAGCAACATCATCTTCAGCTTTACTGCAACAGTTAATATGTAACACTAGAAAAACGTTGCATATTTCCTGTTTTATTATTTTTTAGCTTATTTTCTTCTTCTCCAGCATTTTTGAGCGCCATCTACCAATTTTTTGAGAGTGTTTTAAGCAGGATGATACTAGTTTCATACTAGTATAAACATGAACGAAAACAAATTCAAGTTAGGATGCAACCAGATTCATCATTGTTATTTTCGAATATTTTTTTTTAATTTTATTTTAAAGCAGAATGCAACTAGTTTCATCCTAGCTATTATTCGAATATTTTTCTTTTCTTAGTTTAAATCAGGATGCATCCAGTTTCATCCAAGCTATTTTTTGAATAAATTTTTCTATTTTACTTTAATTCAGGATGCAACCAGTTTCATCCTAGCTATTTTCTTTCGGAAAAAAAACTTTTGAATTTACTTTCAACAATGGATCTTATTTTATAGATAATTTAAAATCCTTTCCAAAAATATAAGTTTTATTAAAATCGGATATATTTTTTGAAAATTATGAATGTTTTTGTGATTTGTTTTTAAATTGGAGAGAGAAAGGATAAAAAAACAATAAATATAATGATGAATGATATAATTGTCTTGTTTTTTTTGTGTCAATTTCACCAATTCTTTATTTTTACATGTCCTTCAGAATTATAAATTAGAGAATTTTGAACAATAGACTCATTTTTCCTTTAGTTTAATGTTGATAATTCTCCGGAGAGCGGCGAGATGCTTAACACGAGTAGTGGGCTCATTTGTTAACAACTTAACTGATCAAATGACAGTATCAAATTAGCAGTCCATAGAGGAGTCTCCACAAAATTGAATTCAGTTTGGAGTCTTATCTTAAATTGAACTTATATTTGAAAAGTTTTGAACTTCCTAACCAAATTTTGATCACCTCGTATATCCGAAAATTTTCTCAGATCTAATAAAACAACAGCAACAACAAAGAATATCTCTTAGGTCTAACAAAACAACAAATCATCAACGACATCAAAGAATAGCTATTTGAAGGCAAAGAGCATATTTGTGCAGAAGTTAAGTTTCATGTTTGATCTATCGATCTCATGCATTTCTACATTGCAGTTGCACCAATCACCAACAGATGATGAGACAGAATAGAGCATGGTTTGGAATTTCACTCAAGGTTATTTATGTAATTCTACTCAATAGTGTCCCTTCCATCCTTATACCCTCTCTGATTTTCATTTTTGAATGGGATTGAATCAGTATAATATCCCCACAAAACAATAACACCCTTCTCTGACAAACTCTTCTCTCACTCTAATATACATGGAGATGAGAGTAGGAGAAACATCAAATAATGCTCCACATGACCATCATTACAACCATAACAACTTTGACACTACTACTACTGAAGAAGAACTAGAAATTGAAGAAGAAGATGATGAAGATGAATACGAAGATGCAGAAGAAGAAGAAGAAGATGAACCTAAGAACTTGCATGGTCGAAATAAGCGAAGATATGGCAAGAACAATACTAGCAGTATAGCTGGAACATTACTGGGAAGAGTTTTAGATCCAAGAGCTAAATGGGTACAAGAATGGAATAGAGTTTTTCTACTAGTGTGTGCAACAAGATTATTTGTAGATCCTCTATTCTTTTACGCGTTATCGATAAGTGAAACTTGTATGTGTTTGTTCATAGGCGGATGGTTTGCCATTACTGTGACTGTTTTTCGTTGCATGACTGATGCTGTGGTTACAACTTAAAATGGCTGAAAGATCGTTTTCAGGTAACTTGGGGTTTAGAGAGAGATCTGCAGCTCTCCGGTATTTGAAAGCCAAGAACGGGTTCTTCTTTGATCTATTTGTCATCCTTCCAGTTCCTCAGGTGAGCGAGATACGTAAAATTTATTGCAATCATAGTAATTATTTGATCATACTTAATTGTAATCATTTAACCTTCAATTTTCATGATACTTTATATATATATATATATATAAAAAAGGAATACAGTATATTGTAACCCTAAATTAATTTGTTTTGAAAATTTACAAGAAATTGGGTGGTACTAATCGCATTTTATGGTGTGGATATTTCCTTACTAAAATCAAGAGAATTGAAAAGTTGAAAGGGGGTGTTAAATGATTGTTACTTTAATGAGGTTGAAGATGTTTTTCTAATGGACGTAAGGATTGTGTTTGTCGTTCCGAACAGAAAATGCATTTTGCAGCTTTTATTATGCAGCCCGCCTTCCCTTAAGTTCTGACGGAAGTAGCTGAAAAGTAGACATGCTATAGGCTGTAGCAAATTCATGACCGGTTAAACATAATCTTTGTGGGCCGCACAAAGGAAATCTAGCAGTGCGACGTCCACGATGATCTTTTATAATTTCTCACTCCATACACACATTAAATTAACCATCAATTACAATGGTCAAGAACTTCCGGTGCATAATTTTGACAAAATGAAATATATATCTACTCGCAAAAAGTGTTCCGAGTTCAATTCTAGCGTTTGAATGTAACCTTTAACTCCGGCAGCCTATTCCGGAAAGAAAAAGATAACTTTGTAAGCAACTCTGGGATAGAGGTAATTTTGATAAACTGTCAAAAGAGTACGTACGATCAGTATCCAGAGAATTTCTTCGAGATAGATAGAGATAGAGAGAGGTAACTTAAATCCTAAAGAAGTTTTGTAAGTTTTATCTGCAAGTATATTTTGTTTTTATATATCATAGCTAGAGAATAGCTAGTAAGCAAACAAGAGAATAATGTTGTCAGTATCTCAGTTAGGTTTAACCAGCATTATATATTCCATCTCATGTGACTCTTCAGCAGCAGGCATCTTGTTGCAAGTGTTTCTAAAATACCTCAGTAGCTACTTAGCTAGCCCTAATGATCATCATCACTACTTAATCTTATCCCTTTAATCATCCTGTTATAACGAGAGATCAAACGAGAACGATAAACAGATAAAGAACACAGGGATTTAACGTGGTTCACTAACTGTTATGTTAGCTACCTCCACGGCAGAGAAACCAGAGTTTTATTGCTGAGCAGAATACCAAAGATACTTACTCTAGGTACAACGTATGCCTATATATAGGGCAAAGAAATAAACCCTAATTCGACTAGAAAGCGGAA